>CM002478.1:2642440-2691872 GCA_000325765.3 Leersia perrieri
CTAATGTTACACGTGTAAAGTCGATCAAAAGCTTGAAAAGTACGTAGTACGTGTTTTTTTTTTTGTGTGTGTGTGTGTAGATCAGCATCCAAAATCGTCATCCGATTTTTATGGTCAGTACAGTCCTCTTCCATTTTTGAGACACCGTTGAGAAAATGACTAATGGCCATTCAGGATGCTTTACGCGTTATACTTGGTCAGCTATAGCTAAGTAGCAGTTGTGAGTGAACACAGAAAACTTTGAAGTCAAGCGACAAGTGGTCGGTCTATAGACTTCAAAACTTCGAAGTTCCAAGCTTTTGATAACCCTCACACTTGTTCCTGTGGGGTTTATTATACCTGGGTCAATTCTATTCCCAATCACAGCAAAACCGTGTGTTGCAAATTGATGCTCTTTTGACCAAAAAAAGTAGTTTCATAGTACTACTAATCTACTAGTACTAATTTAGATTTTGTTTTGATAAAACTACAGTTTACTTAGATGTGCAAATCTTGCAATGAGTGGCATAAGTGTAATCAATGGGACAAAAATCACTACCTAATCTACCTTTTGTAGTCATGCAAAAATGATAAGAAAATATAAAACCAAAGTTTGAACACCACTATTTGTCACTAATTCCTGAACAGCTAAAAGAAAATGCAATCTCAACAATTATCATTATTCATGCCAACTCAGAAATTGTCTGTTTCTTGAAATATACCCCTCAAGGACAGGGAATCAACAGGAGACAGAGTCAATAAAACCCCTATCTTTCTCTATTACATTTTGCTTTTGCTTTTATTCCTTCGGTGCACATGGCAGAACAGTTTGATGGAGATATACTCGTGATATAAACTTTTTTTCCAGCTAAAAGAACATCACAAGAAATATCTCTCAGATCACTGTTCTCAAATAGTACAAACAGCAGCCAACTTTTAACATGGTCAAGATGGCGACCAGAGAAAAAAGGTGAGTGCTACTGCTGCACATGTTAGCACCATGATACGCACGTCTACAGCTAACCTGAAGCAACTCCGTGTGAGCTAATTGAACACCGTTTAATCTAGTCTTATGACTCATTCAACACGGTCGTTTAGTCTTAAAGGAAACTGTACTTACTAGATCTGTTTTATCAGCTGTGGAAGATGGTATTGAGCCTGGAGGCTCATTGTCATCGTGCTAACCATCCACCAATATCTGAAATGTATATTTATCACTCTTTTCTTTGAATTTGTTACTACAAATCAAGCTCAATTTGATTGTGGTACGCATGAACATCTCAGAAACAAACAACAGTTTGCTGATAATTTATTATCAGTAGACATTCCTGAGCAGTACGATTCTGCTTGCAGAAAAAAGATAGTGTCCACTATTTTATTGCTGTCCAGTTTAGCTATCTGCTCGGAATCTACAGACTGATAATATAAAAGAATCCAGAGTTCTTGAGTACATCTGAACCTTACCAGTCGGCTCAGCATAATCATCTCCATGTGAGCTTTTGCAGGTCTGCAATTCTGAGGGCGGGCTGCTTTGGAACCAATTTTATCAGTTAATGGGATGGGATCAACTTGAAGATAAGATGCCTCTCACCACACCACCACTGGTGTGAAACGGAGACTTTAACACAACCATTCCATGTTCCAAATTCACAGTTTATTTCAGATTTTCATTAGGCATGGAAATCATACCAACAGAATGTTGCCACCACCGTCAAAATTCACCTCACAAGTCCAGCGGTGTCACATTATCACATACCAAATTACCAACTTACGATGAAAGAACGAGAAATCCATATCTACAATGGCACAAGGCACAGAACTGAGATCAAATGGCATCGTCAGCTCACCACGATGCCATTGGAGCCAATGGCCTATTCTCGACGGAGTTCGTCGCCTGCCCATAATGAGAATTGTGCAGCAGGATCAGCTTCAGGCCCTTGGCAGCCTCCATGGACCTTGGGATCCTACTCCTGGCTCCACGGTGACTGTTGTAGTAGTTCTCCTCCAGGGTAGTCTCGTCCAAGCATGACCAGGCTGATCCCCTTGGCGCACTAGCGGCCCACATGAATCTGCTGGAGCATGGGTTCACGAGGGTTTCCCAGAATTCCTTTGCACCCTCGCATGGCAATCCCTTCAATTAAAAAGAAAAACAACGATGAGCTCAATTAGAATAGGGGAGTGAGTTTACATTCATACTCTGGCTCCTTGCCCGGGCTGCAAAGAACATGTCAAGGGGTTGAGGTTACCTCTGCCATAGCTTTGATCTTGAGTGTGGTGCGGTTGGACAGAATGACGATGTTCTGGTTGCTTTTAAGTTTGTTGAAAAGGAGGGCGCAGTCAAGAACGCGATCTTCTGTCTTTGGAGAGACGATACCTGCGAAGCTTCTCGGAGAGAACAAGGCTATTAGATTGAAGGTACCAGCAGAGATTTCTTTTTCTTCATCGTTGTATAGCGCTGTTGGGGTTGCAGGAGGAGTTGGTGCTACTGGCAGCATCTCAGATGAACTCTGAACATGAATCCACCAGCTCTCCTTTTCCATGCACTCATTGATCCATTGGAGTATGGACGTGGCCTTTGTTGATATTTTGAACAACCTCTCCCGCTTTTTCAAGCACTCAAGCTCTCTGATCACTGACAAAAGGGTAAACAGGCTTTCAGCTAATGAGAAGCACAGCATGGAAGATGCAGTTGATTCAGTTAAAACAAGGATATAGATGACAAATGACAGCTGCTAGACTTTATTTAGGCATATTGCACTGCAAGCACAAACATTGGGAGTGTGTATGCGCTGAACAGCACAAGAACCAAACATTCAAGTTTACTTGCATCTATTTAGTAAGAGAATAGCAAGACAATGGATTACAGCTAGTCATTCATTCAACATCACAAAGTCAATGGATTACAGCTAGTAAACGCTAGCACAGCATACTTGTTTGCACTAAGCAGCACAACAGAATAGCAGATCACGAATTCAGATACAAACAGTACACAAAAAGAATACACTGGAAGATATTGCAGGCAACCAAGTAAAAAGTTGGTTAAATATTCAGTAGACAGAAACACAGGTGGACAAGTGAAAGTTTCACTCTAATGCTCTTAACTTACCAATCATCGGTATAACCAATTGAGTTCCTTTTAAGCCTCTTAGCAGCATGATGGACTTCCTAGATTCATCATCAAGAAGACATTCCATATCAGTCACCATGGTCCAGACTTTCATTCCTTCTTTGGTTATTTCAGACCCTTGTCTTTTGTGCTGTTCAGCAACAAAATGAAATTAGTTCAAATTCCATTATCAGAAGCAAAAAAAGAAAAAGAAAAAGAAAAAGGTGTGTAAATTGGAATATTATTGACAAGAACTTACTGGAACATTATACAGTTCATCCTCCAACTTAATTGCCACATCAACTGCTCTAGGATTAACCTGGGTACAATCAAGTGAGCTAGTGTGTCTTAAGGGGGAATTCGACAAGAGTGTCTGGAAGGGGAGCCTATCAACCACCCTTTTCTTTGTGATAGCACTTTCCATTCGTGCACGGTTTTCAGACAAATCCTTTGTTTTCTTACGAGCAGAAGATACTGGTGTCAAGTTCTCTTTGTCAGAGTAGAATGACTCTTGATCTTGGTCTGCATCCACTGTGAGGCTCCTTGGAAGACATCTCCTTGCTTTAATGCCTCCTGAAGATATAGGTGTCAAATTTTCCTTGTCAGAATAGAAAACATCATCATCTATTGCATGATAAACTTTGGACTTCGCTGATAATTCATTGGGTTCCTGCCTATGGATCCTCCTGTTTGAAGTGCATTCTGCAGACAGTGAATTATCCACCTTTGTTCCAAGAATCTTCCTACCAACGATGGGCTTCAGATCCCTGGAGTCTGGTGTCATATTCTCTTTGTCTGGGAACAGGTTTCCTTGTCTCACAGGGGATATAGTATCATATTTTTCAGGAGAAAGCACTGGATTTTCCTTGTCTGTAAGGATGCCATCTTTGGAATCTAGATGTGAAATCGGCATTAACTCTGCATGGTTCATTTGCAAATTTGCATCAACTGAAATTAACGGGACAAGATTCTTGGAGATAAATTCATTTGAGATCATCTGTTTTCCCATGCTCAACATTGAATTTTCATTGTCTGAAAAGTTGTCATGTTCCAAATTCAGAGGGGAAATTGAATCCATCAATTCTTGGGAAATGGTAGCGGGCTTCAACCTTAGCTGACTTCTCTCCGCTATCATGTCTCGTGAGACATAGGGGGTGATGTTCTCCTCGTCCAGTGGACTGTTCTCTTCATTTTCATCAGTTCCTTTCATGTCCAAATTTTCGAATAGATTCTCACTAACCGTGTCTTCAAACTCAGAGACCTCAGGAGCCACAAAAATCTTACTTGGAGCCAAATTCTCATTTTTTATGAGAGTTCCATCCAAGTTAAGGGTTAAACCTTCATGCCCGGACTCCTCCATCACAATTCTGTCCGAGATATCCATAATTTCCTTTTCTTCAGCCTCTCTGACATTAGAATTCTTAAACAAAACAATGCAGGCTTCACATTCTATCCCACATTTCTGAGAGCATATAGAATTCTCATTTTGATTTTCTTCTTTCTGATAGCTGTAGCTCAAAGGAGTAACTCTTTCCTTGCTTCTGCCAGTGTCAATACGGAGGGTTTTAACTGACTTCAACTTGGTCCTCCTGGATATGGTGCCTGACTTGACTGATATTGCAGCATTTTCCACTGTGGCAGGCATTGGCTGTGTGATTGAAGAGTCGACAGAATCTGTAACAGGATTCTCGTCAATCAAATTTTCCACAATCCTTCCCTCTCTGCTGTCATCGAATTCCGGAACTGAAGATTCCTCCAGAGCTAAGAAATTGGCAAACTCAGGCATAGGTGGTGCTGAGGGAACGACAGTAGCTTGAAAATCAGTTTGTTCTGATACAACTTGTTGCCTTGTCTCCTGTGAATTATGCCAAACATTTAGCCTTCCAGAAAAAGAACTCACAATTTTAAAAAGAAGGAAAAAATCAAGCAGTAGAACCTAAGTCAACAGTTGAGATTAGTATTTGACTGCAAATAATGGAGATTTTGAGTTGGCATGATTTAAATTCAACAAGCAAGATACGTAGCATGTATCATGCATACAGTGCAACACATGTGGCATATTAACATTCAGACCAATAGCTAGATTAATTGCTCAGCATGAGATGAAAGTTATAATTTTAATCAATGGATGTACTGTAACAACCATTCGCATTAAGCAATCAAGCTCTATGAAATCAACTTGGAGCATTTTAGCTAATGAACAATATAATCAGCAGTTCCTACTTCCCAATATAACATTGATTTTTACACTAATCTGGGCAATGAATTACATGAGGCTAAGTAATTTGCTCACATGTACAGTGCATTTAGGCCATTATGAAGTGGCAGAAGATTTCCAAAACCAACAATTCAGAAAAAAATTTAGAAAGTACAAAGCATTGCCAAAGCATAGCATTACACAGAATTCCAGAACGATAGTGCATGGCAAAACCAGCTAAAAGTCATCATTCATAAGAAACTGGCATTTCCAATGGAAGGGGCACTACTCTCAGCAACTACTGGACAGAATACTGTAAAGAAGTATCAATAAAGTGGGTGGGCTAATTGTCAATTGTCATGAAAGAATTTAACACGCGCTTTTATGGTTTTGGCAGTCACAGCAGCCAAGAGCATTGCTGTTGCCTGCATCTATGCATTTCGACGATCAAACTATTGCGTAGCATTCCAAAAGTCAACATACATGTCTAGCATTGTACCAAAGTACTAAAATATGAACATGGTAACATGATCAAACACATTGATAGTTCCGGTATCCAGTTACATGAATTTGCACTTTGCAGGGCTCAGACCTGAAGAGTCTTTGTGTCTGCTGAATCCTTCTGATCAGGCTCCAACTGCTTGATTGCCTCCTGAGCATTTCATCAAACAGTTATATTGCAACAACCATACCCCCAAAATTATTAAAGCTATTGTACAGAATCTACGGATCATAATATAAAAATTTGCTACCTGACAAGTACGGGGCTCCTCCTTATCCTCCTCAAGCAGCGGTGGCAGCAGATCCTCCATGTCGAATGCTTCCCGGAGCGACAGCCAATGAAGCCGGTACTCCCTCTTTGAGCCTCCAAGCCGCAGTATATCACCAGCTGCCAGCTCCACCGGCGTGTTGGGTGGGATCCTTTGTCCCGAGACCCAAGTCCCATGCACTGTATGAAATCCACAGGACAAAAATGGGTCAATTCCATGACAGTTTTATTCATCCATTTCGATCCAAATCGCAACATTCACAATCATCGCAAGAGCTTCTCGAGTACTAATCGAAATGAACTAACGTCGTCCACCATAAATCCCCAAATGCCTCGATCGAAACCAAGCGCAAGCGCACGCACACAAAATGATCGCGTAAATCCAGTCGCGCGCGCATGAAGAGGGGGAAACGGAGCGGGAGGAGGCGAAGTGGGGGAAGCGGAATCTCACCGGAGGAGAGGTCGGTGACGGTGATCCGCCGCAGGCGGCGGCGAGAGCGGATCTCGAGGTGGAATCTGCTCACGCTGGGGTGGTCGACGAGGACGTGGCAATCCGGGTGCCGCCCGAACATCACCGGCGGATCCTCTTCCTCCTCCGCCGCCATCCCCTCTCCACCCTGTCCCTTCCTCAACCCCACCGGCAGCGGCGATGGGGGCGCGTTGAGGAAGATGTTCTTCAGCACGACTCCTCCCCTGGACACCGCGAACGCCGCGATCGGGGCCTCCTCCCCCTCCACCACCGCCGCCGCCGACGACGACATGCCGCAGCCGGGTAGGGTTTGCGCCGCCGCCGCTCGATATGCGATCGCGAGGAGGAGGCGCGTCGCTGTGTTTGAATTGAGAGCGTTGGGAGTGGGGGATTAGAGATCTGTGGAGTGTGGACTAGTAGAGCGGAGGATCTAGGAATCGAGGAGACGTTGGAGAGGAATGGAGGGGAGGCGCCGGGTGGGTTTGGATTTTGTGGAAGCTTCGGAAACGCAACGGCTAGAATTTTATTTTAGAGTACAAAAAGGATAAGGGCAACGTGCGAGTTGTGCCGCTATTGGGCCTGTAAGATGTTTGGCCCAATACCTATTGGATCATACCAGTCTCGGCTTATTTAGAATTTGTGAAGATTATGGACTTAAGTGGGCCGGATTTAAGCCGTACATGAATTCTACAGAAAACACTATATATTTAGGCCCACTTGACCAGAAATCTTATACTGCTATAAAATAGGGGTGCTCACATGACCAGGAAACTCAGATTTTTTTTTAATCCAAAAACAAAGCACATAAATGACAAAATGACAATTCCAACTTGTGACAATTAAAAGAAACCAACAATTTTCACTTCAAACAGATTTTACGCAGCCACCTGGAGGATCCACATCATCATTTTTGTGGAACTTCAACACGGCACCCACTATTGGGCTCAACACTTTCCTCTTCCTCCTCTTCTTTTGATTGTCTTTTTGCATCACCTGTGATGATCAATTCAGGTGATGATCAATTTGTCACAATGAAATCATTCATCTGTAAGATAGTTTATAGGTAATATTGGATGAGATATAGAAAGCTAACCTTCTTAATTGCAGCTTTCTTCTGGCTAACAAATGTTTCTTTGTTTTTTCTCGCGTACTCCTTACGCTCTTCTCCATCCATAGACTCCATTTTAGCAAGCTGCAGATAACAATATTTAAAATTATTTTGTTATATGAAGTAGATCTATATATGATTAAGCAGGAGGCTGGCTAATTAACCATGTCAAACAATAGTGAACTTATAAACGTAATCATAGCAATGCGTTTAACAATGATGCTACTACAAATGCAAAAGGACTTGAAGGAAACGAACAAATTCTCCCAAGGATAAAAAAGGTTCAGTATCATGATGCCATTTACCCATTCGTTGAACTCCTCGGTTTGGCTTCTTATCATTCTGTCATCATTGTTGAGTTGTTCCTTCTTCTCCGCAGAACACGCCGCCTTCTTGCTGCTCTTTCCAGGAGCCATAGTAATTTTTTGTGCGAAAAACTGTGGGATCGAGTGTATTTACAGGACAGCTCTACCACGATATTACCCTCGCTCTTTGTTTTAGAAAAAATTAAATAACAATAAATAATTTGATTATCATGATCTTTTAGATTGTGAAACATCAATGGATGCCAAACTAAGCTCTTTGTCGTCTACTGGCTCTCCTCTCTCCATTAATTTGTGCCAGTTTTATTATACAATTTTAGGATACGGTTCACGCGGTTTTCTTGGTAGAGTTCTTAAAACAAATAATGATTCTCAAGTTATTATGAATCTTGCAACATCTAGTTATTTATATATAGCTTGTGGCTTCCAATTGCAAAATTTAAGAAGATAACATAGTATCATTTACTCACTGTGATCAGTTGTCTCTTTTCAATTTTTATTTGATTGTAATTTTATTCCCTTTAGTTTAATGTGGGTAAACACAACTTTGTTTACTTGCTTCTGGTAATGTGGAAAATTTTAAGTTGTTGCATGTAGAGTGTTTATGCGAGAGAAGTTCATTTTCTGACGTATTATTTAGTGATATTTGGCTGGGAAATCCTCACTGGCCCAAAACAGTGCATGATAAACCCTTCTGGTAAAACTGCAAAATCCAGGCATTATTTAGCAGGACCAATTAATTTTGTATAAGTTCTTACTTATCCAGTTATCCAAAGGTAAAAGCTATAGATAAGCATGATCTGAATTAAATGGAAGAAGTTGTTCATATTTTCATAGCATTTGCTACAGAAAGACTCTGTTATTTGTATCATGTAAGGGCTTACTTTTTAACATTCCATGAATAAAGCAAAACTCTGCTTCCTACGCTTCTACATCAGTAACAAAGGGTGCAGAATCCATCCACTCTTCAACATCATCAAACAAGCCTTTTTCTACTGTACAAGATCTTGCATTATTATCTCAGATATTCAGATGCCAAATTGCCACGGGACAGCATTTTCAGCCAGCACTTAGGGCATCCTGATCCTATTTGATTAAAAAAATGGTACAAAATGGAAGGAAAGATGTATATACCTGCGAAAATATGGAAACAACCTTCTCAGCCAAAACTATAACTTAGCAACACATTTCTTTCTTGCGGGTGAATACTCCAAGCTGTAGATTTCCATCACCATGAAGAACTAGGTCAGTCTGCTTCCAACAGAAAAATGGGGAGGGATGGGATGTAAGGAAGTGGCCTGGCGGCCGGAGTGCGCCGCTACATGGAATCCAACAGTGTGGACGAAGGCAGCGGCGCCGATCCAGTGAAGAAAGTGAGCGAGGGAGGAGGAAGAGGGGTGGGGGGGCTATGGATGAGGGAAATGCGCATCTGGAGGACGAGGAGGCGATGGGAGGCTGGGTAGGGAGGTGTTGGTCACCGGCGTAGCGGCGAGGGTGAGGTGGCACAGGGCGGCGCGGAGATCTCCGGCGACCGCCGACGAACCCGCCGGGAAGGGAAGCGAAGGGAAGGGGAAAGGAACACATTTTGCAGGGAGGTCCTAACCTTTTGCGAAAATGACCTTAATGGTAGCGATCAGTTCTATTTTGCACAATAGCCCCTGGCTCGCCGTGGATTACATACCCGGGCGGCCGGGCTGGCCCAATGTATGACAAAGGAGCATTTGTCCGTGTGGCCAGTAACGGAAGTTTTGAAATGCCAAGAGTCTCGGCCGCACATGGAACATGGATATTTTCCCAATCGAAATTCTGGAATTTTTGTCGAATTTAATAAACATGAAATGCCAACAATCGACGCGACCTATTCCCAATTCCCAACTTACCAAACGGGGCAATCAACCCCTGTTCGAGAATGAAGCTTAGGTGCAACAGGTTGCTTCCCGTGATATCCAAATTCACACGAGCCCAAGAGAAAACCGCCACGCACTCGTACATACGCATGCCAAAGTCACGGACGACGCTCATCGTTAGTTCGTTACCGTGCATTGCTTCTCTGCACTCGCGTTGCTGCCGGCGACAAGCAACGAGCAGCTAGCTACACTTCTACATCTGCGACATATAAAGACAAACTGCCATTAGCCCGACAACTCTGTCTCCATGACCAGCAGCCAATAAAGAAAAAAAAATGGCGCCGAGCGACGCGATCTCGGCCATCCATGTCCTCTCTTTTCTCCTCCTCATCCTGCCACGTGCGATCTCGGCCGTCGATATCCCATCACACGACGATTCGGTTCAGGTGGCCATGGACCAGGCCGCCCGCGCCCTCGCCATGACGCGGGCCGCGCGCCGGTCGGACCCGCGCGACGACGTGGCGCGGCACGGCGCAACGCAGGCTTGGTCCGACTGCGACCAGCTCGTGTCGTTCGCAGTGGCGCACCTCAACCGCACTGCGGCCGCCGCCGTGGCGTCGCCGTCTGATGTGGCCACGTGGCTCAGCGCCGCGCGCACCACGGTGAACACGTGCCTCGACGGGTTCGCCGAGCTCGGCGCGTCCCCCGCGCCGGACTTCGCCGCCGCGCTGGCCAACGTGTCGAGGCTGGTGACCGACGCGCTCCGGCGAGAGAGTACGGAGAACGGCAGTGCCAGTAGTACACGTGTCGTGACACACGACGACGGCCGGATGTTCCCGCTTGATGACATGGCGAGGCCGGGCGACGCTGACGTGGTTGTGGCGAAGGACGGGACGGGGCATTTCCGCACCGTCGGCGACGCCATCAATGCGGTGGCCGTGGCGAGGCGGAGCAACGGTGACGGCGAGAGGATCGTGGTTTACGTCAAGGCGGGCGTGTACAACGAGAACGTCGAGGTGTGGACGAACAACTTGGTGCTCATCGGCGACGGCATTGGCCGGACGGTCATCACCGGATGCCGCAGCGTCCGGCAGGGCTACACCACCTTCAGCTCAGCCACTTTCGGTAGTACAAAAACATCCTCAATTTCTCCTTTTTCCTGTGTTCTGTAGCGATCGAGTGTGTAACTGACATGGATGGATGTGTCAATATGTCACGAAGCCGTGAACGCCGATGGGTTCGTGGCAAGCGGAGTGACATTCAGGAACACGGCCGGCGCGGGGTCCAGCCAGGCGGTGGCGCTGCGTGCGAGCGGCGACCGTCTCGCGTTCTACCGATGCAGCATCGAGGGACACCAGGACACGCTGTACGCGCACACGCTCCGGCAATTCTACCGCGAGTGCGTCGTCGCCGGCACCGTCGACTTCATCTTCGGCAACGCGGCGGCCGTGCTGCAGCGCTGCAGCATCCGCGTGCGCCGCCCGCCGTTCCCGGGCCAGCCGGCCGTCGTCACGGCGCAGGGCCGCGTCGACCGGTTCGAGCGAACCGGGTTCGCCATCCACGGCGGGCGCGTGACGGCGTCGGCCAGGTTCGGCGCGACGGCGCCGTTCGTGGCGTATTTGGGCCGGCCGTGGAAGGAGTACTCGCGGGTGGTGTACATGGAGGTTTACATGGACGGAACGGTGGATGCGGCGGGTTGGCTGGCGTGGGACGGAACGGAGTTCGCGCAGAGCACGGCGTTCTATGGGGAGTATAGGAATTTTGGGCCGGGGTCTGGCACGTCGGGGAGGGTGAGGTGGGGTGGATATCATGTCATTAGTGATCCTGGTCAGGCGTCGGAGTTTACTGCCGGTGATCTGGTGAATGCTGGCTCGTGGTTGGGCTCCACTGGTGTCCCTTTCACTCCTGGTCTCTAGCTAGATCCGTAGTGGCATCTTGTGATACAAAGTATATTAGGCTCCATTGATGTATCTTTATATATATATACAGATAGTGCATTGTAAATTCTTTACCAGTAGCAAATACTCGCAATGATAGAAAATGCACACATCCTAAAAGGTCTCAATTTGAGAAATATACTGGATGCAAAAGAGCTAACTACGGGCTTCAACAGGCTGTAATGGGCTAGGCCTACGAAGGAGTGAGAGCTCGAAACCTGGAAGGTAAACGTTGCGCCGCCGCCACAGATGGGATCGCAATCAACCACGCCACCCCCCATGAAGATGAACAAAACTGCAAGTTCACGAGAGCCAAATATGGGCTTTAATGGTCCGTAATGAACGAGATCATCCCCAATCCACGTATGAACGAGATCATCTGACGCTGGACGACCTACGACAGAGGGACGTTGAACTCTGCAGCGCCGTCTCCAACGGAGGCGAGCAAAGAAACGAGCAACGAGGGAAGCGAAAAAAAAGAGAGAGAGAAACGAGGGAAGCGGACGACATCACGCGCGGCCCACGCGAGCATAATCGGGCCCGATCGATGCCCCCGCCGACTAGCGAACGAGATCAACGTAGTACTCCACTATAAATCTCTCGACGGAAAACTAGCAAACCCTCGCCAATCCCCGCCGCAGATGGAATCCCAAACGCCGCCGCCGCCTTCCTCCGACACACCGGCATCCACCGCCGGCGACATCCACCGACGGTGGGTGATTCTCCTGCGCAATGGTGAATGCGAGGTGGCCGCCGACGACAACTCCCACCTCGACGACAAGACTGCGCATGCGGCTGCCTCCCACACCTCCACCGGCCATCCCATCCGCGTCTCCGCCATCCTCGCCACGCCGCCGTCGGTATCACGTCTACGCTACCACACCGCCCCCACCAACCGCTCGATCAATCTCCAAATCATCGCGGCCCACGGAGATTCCGTCCTCATCCAGATCGATTCCGAATCAATTCATTCTCGCCTTGTCCGCGCGATCGACCACTTCGTCTACAAAGCCGGCGCCGGCGGCGCCGCCCCGTCGCTGTCGACTCCCCCGCCTTACTGGCTCACGGAGGAAGATCTGAAGAAAAATGGCTGGACTCAAGGCGTCCCGAGGAATCGTCGGCTAAGTAGCAATTCCACCGGAATCCTCCGCCGCGTGGAGGACGACGAGCTGGTGGTCGCCGATCGCAAGGCGGCGACGGCGGAGGCGGCCGAGATCCTCCTCCTCCGCTCCGGCGAGTGGAGCGTAAAGCGGGCGCCGATCACCTTCCACGATTTGACCTCATGGAAACCACCACCGTCGTCGCCGCCGGCGACCGGCTGCTCTGCTGGGTCGATCTACACCTCGGCATCATCTTCTCCGACGTGTTCGACGAAATCCCCACGGCGCGGCACGTGTCGCTCCCGTGGAACACCACGTGGACGACGACGGCGGCGACACGTGGTCGGTCAGGAAAGTGTGCGTCACCGGCGGCGACACGCTGAAGTTCGTCGACGTCTCGCCACGCTGCTGCTGCGGCAGCCTGGGCGTCACCACCAAGTGTGCCCACTCTCGCAACGCCTACGTCATCACCACATGGACACTAACGATAAATGACGATGACATGGCATGGGTGATGGACGCCATGGTCGACGCCACCGAGCTCTGGGCCCTCGACGCGTACCGCGACGCCGCTCTGCCACGTGTCCCGCTTCTTTTCCCCGTCGTCAGCATGGATGACGCCCATCTCATCACCTTCTTTCTAGGCGAGGAGATCAAATCCGTCAAGACGGTGTGGGTCGCCATAGTCGTCGACATGAGAAGCAAGACGATACGCTCCATCACTCGCTACCCTGAAGGATCAATTTATTATTCCGATGTAGGAAAACTCCTTCCAAGCAGGATCTCCTGCTACTTTGACAATAATAATCCTCGTCATCGGAGCAGCAACAATTCGAACAATTTGCAGCAGCAGATTTCTCCCAAACCGCATACCACTGATGATCAGCAGCTTCTGCAATTGTCGTCGTCGTCAAAGGTGGTTGTTTGTGATCCTAAGGAGATGTTCATGGCGCTTGAAGAGATACCTGGGTTGGCTCGTGAAGATTTGCTGAAAGCGTATAGCATTCTTGCTCGTGATGATGGTAGTAGACTGTTTAGGTTCCTCTTTGGGCTTCCTGTGAGTTTGAGGAAGGATTGGCTGCTGATGGAGATTAAGAATAGTGAACTGTTCACTTGTTCCATCTGCTCTACGTGCAAGGGAGGCTTGCAACATGTGGAGAATTAGTACTTTTGCTAATTAATTATCTTTGAGTGGGGTTTATTTTTCGAAAAGGAGTAAGGAGCACAAAAGTTTTGTTTTGTACTAATTGCCTTTGAGCTGAAACTGTGCTGATTTACTCTTGGTCTCTTACTACTCCCTCCATTCATATATATTTGACGCTGATGATTTTTACACGTTTGACTGTTCGTCTTATTCAAAAATTTATATAATTATTATTTTTTTCATATCATTTCATTCATTGTTAATTATATTTTGGTGCATACATATAATTTCATATATTTTACAAAATAAGACGAACAATCAAACGTTTGTCAAAAGGTCAACGCTATCAAATATTTAGGACGGGAGGAGTACTACTGTACTCCAATCATAATCAAAGTAGTTTTGTAGTTTCACATGATATTTCAATCATAGCACTTTGATTATGCATGCAGCAAATTACAAATCCATGGTGTTAGTACTTGGATATGGGGGCATTATAGTCTCGAGGTTGTTTCTGTAAATAAATTCAACTCCAACTCTCCAGTTCAAGGTTGTATTTGTAAATTGTAATGTTTGTGACACGTCACTCGGTCTCGGTCGCTAAGCCCCGGCCAACCTCGCTGCTCGTCTCAGGGCCTTAGGCGGCGGCGGCGGGGCGATTCCGCGCTCGACAAATGCTGCTGCGGAGAGCAGCCGCCGCCGCCGGCGGCGGCGGCATTAGCTGAGGGGGGAGGGGATGGCGGGTGTACTGGATGGATTTCCATCGGCGGCGGATATGTTCAGGAAGGAAAGGAACTGCAAGGTGAGGACCTCCCCTAATTTTTCTCTCTTCTTTTAAATTGTCTCCAAATCGATCTGCAGGGCGCTTACTGACTACGGAATAATTAATACTGTTAGACATTTATTTTCAGTTTCCTCTCGGCTCCCCTTCCCTCAACTCCTGGTATTGTCGGTTGAGTTATTAGGGGAAGGCAGCAGCCTATATGTAATCAACTTGGGGATCAATTCAATATCAGTTGAGTCTATTCAGCTGTCATGGTATCAGAGCTCCGATCCTTTTTCACTTCCGCTTCCTAAACTCCGGCGTCCGGCCTTCTCTCTCCCGACACCGGCGTTCAACCAATCGACAACCATGTCGCTCGATTCTTCCTCCTCCTCCCCCACTTCTCCGACCGTCGACGCCACTCTCAACTCCGTCGTCGACGCTGTCGCTGAGGCCGTCCGATCGTCATTCGTGCCCGCCACGGACGTGCAGATGGATGCCGCCATCATCAACCCCGTCGCCGACGACGCCGCACAACGTGCGTCAATCGCGGCACGCCAGATTCTCACCAACCTCCTCGCGGCCGCGGCTCCCACTGACACGCCTGCGTCCGTGGCCGCGCCCCAGCCTCCGCTCCCCGTCTCGACGGCGGTGCCCTCCGCCTCGACGCCCGTCACCGCGATCGCCACCGACGGGGTCACATCGGCCCCTCCTCATACTACGCCGGACGTCTCCACCGCCGATCTCACCGCGTTCCTCGCGCGGCTCGGCTTCCCCGTCTCCATGCCGCCCGTGCCTCCTGTCCAGCACGTCCCGGCGCCCTACAGCAATGCACCGGCCATCTCCAGACCCACTCCCCTCGGCGTCCCGGCCGCCATCTGCTCTGCCGAACTCGGTGTTGACGTCGACGCCCGCGCCGCACTCCACGCCCAAGCTGTCAACGTCCTCAATGTGAAGTCCATTGTCTCTGGACATACAGGCTGCAAACTACACACGGTGGCGCGGACTTTTCTTGGTCGCCCTCGGCAAGTATGGTCTCCAGGAACACGTCCTCCCTGATGTCTGTCCTCCTGGTCACCCGGATTGGCAGCAAATGGAGTGTGTTGTCCTCAGCTGGCTGTACGGCTCCATCTCCGGTGATCTCCTTCAAGAGGTCCTCTCGGGCGACACCTCCGCACGCTCTGTGTGGTTAGCCCTCGAGCACCAGTTCCTCGGGCACCGGGAACACCGCGCGCTCACCCTCATCGCCGACTTCTACAACCTACAACAGGGTGACCTCTCCGTTGCCAAGTACTGTCGCAAGATCAAGTCGATGGCGGACAACCTCGCCGATCTCGGCGAACCCATCACTGATCATGCCCTCATTCTCGCCACGCTGCACGGTCTGTCCGAAAAATTCAAACACGTCAAAAGTTTAATTACCTTGCAGCAACATTTTCCGTCGTTCGCCGCCCTCCGGACACAGCTTCACCTAGAGGAGCTCGGCCAGGCGCGGCCGTCCAGTGCTTCTTCCATCTTCCTCGCCGGCACCACGGGCGGTGGCGCCAAAGGTGCTTCCAACCCCGCCCACGCGACAGGCTACGGCGCCCACGGCACGGCTGGCACCAACACCGGCGGATAAGGTGGCGGCGGCAACCGCAAGAACCGTCGCCGCGGCAGCAACCCCCGCACCATGCAGGCCACCCAGGGCGGCGGCGGCCGCTTCATTTCTGCAAGCAGCGGCGGCAGTGCACATTGGCCGTCCCCCCAAAATCTTTGGGCAGGGACGATCCACATGTGGCCTGGTCCACTGGGCCATGGCCTCCTTGGCCCGCGACCAGCAGGCTTTGCCGGCGCTGCCCTCACTGGACCGCCTGGTGGTGCTCCTTTCGGTGGGTCTTTCAACGGCCCACCTGGTGGTTTCACTTCCTAGGCATTTTCGCCGACGCAGCCCACCAACAATAACACCTCTGCTACTGATCTCGATTTTTTGGAGGATTTCTCGGCTCCTGTACATGCCCCAATTGGCACTCATCATTGACTACCGTCTACTACAGCTAAGCCGGCTTCTTCTACAGGCGCTGTTGGACAGGCCCCTTCCTCACGTGCAACTGGGCCGGGCCGGACCAATCCGCCAACACGCCGGCCTCCTCCAATAGGCCTGCCACCTCGGTGTCGGCCTCCCCAAGGCCTCGCAGCAACCCCGGCCCGACCTCTCCTATCTCAAGCTATGGACCGGACTCAGCAGCGACGAGTGGGCCGGCCTCATCAACATCGACAACTAGGCCAGCCTACTCCTCCGGAGCAGCTGAACCACGGCAGCAGCCAGGCGGGCTGCTGCTCCCTGCCACCCCTCCTGTACCCCGTCGCCCTCGCTCGGCACGGGTACCAAGAGTGCCGGCGCCTCCCTCAGGTCTTGGCATGGCCCCCACCATCAACATCCACGTCATGATGACGCGCTCCAAGGACGGCATCCGACAACCCGTCACGCGCCTCAATCTTCATGCCGCGCCGCTTTCTCCCGTGCCGAAGACGTATCGCGCCGCTCTGGCCGATCCTCATTGGCGTGCCGCAATGGAAGAAGAGTACAACGCTCTCCTCGCCAACCGCACATGGGACCTCGTGCCTCGTCCCAACAGTGCCAACGTCGTCATCGGCAAGTGGATCTTCAAACACAAGTTCCATTCTGACGGTTCTCTCGACCGCTACAAGGCCCGTTGGGTTCTCCGTGGCTTCACCCAACGTCCCGGTATCGACTACGACGAAACGTTCAGTTCGGTCGTCAAACCGGCTACTGTTCGCACCGTCCTCAGCTTGGCGGTGACTCGGGAATGGCCTGTTCATCAACTCGATGTCAAGAACGCCTTCCTCCACGGCACGCTCCAGGAGACCGTCTACTGCATCCAACCGCCCGGCTTCATCAACACGACCAAGCCCGACATGGTGTGCCTCCTCAACAAGTCCTTGTATGGATTCAAGCAGCCCCCCCGCGCCTGGTACAGCCGGTTCGCCACTTTTCTGCAGTCTATTGGCTTCCTTGAGGCAAGGTCCGACACCTCGCTCTTCATACTTCGCCGCGGGTCGGACATGGTCTACCTCCTCCTCTACGTCGACGACATCGTCCTCACGGCTTCCTCCACCGCTCTTCTTCATTGGGCCATCTCGGCTCTGCGGTCAGAGTTCTCCATGAAGGATCTTGGACCTCTACATCATTTCCTCGGCATCAACATCACCCGACAAGCCTCTGGGCTTGTCCTCAGCCAACGTCAGTACTGCCTCGACATCCTCCACCGTGCTGGCATGTCCGACTGCAAGCCTTGCAACACTCCTATCGACACATGCGCCAAGCTGTCCGCCGCTGATGGCGCACCAGTGGCTGATGCCACAGACTATCGGAGTCTTGCAGGAGCTCTACAGTACCTGACTTTCACCAGACCCGACATCGCATATGCTGTACAACAGATCTGCCTTCACATGCACGATCATCGGGAACCTCGCTTGGCTGCTCTCAAACGGATCCTACGCTACATCCGTGGGACATTGGACCTAGCGCTACATATACAACATTCTGCGTCCTCTGACCTCGTTGCCTACTCCGACGCCGACTGGGCAGGTTGACCTGATACCCGCCGCTCCACCTCGGGGTATGCAGTTTTTCTTGGCGACAACCTGATCTCGTGGTCCTCCAAGCGCCAGGTCACGGTCTCCCGCTCCAGTGCTAAGGCGGAATACCGTGCTGTCGCCAACGCCGTCGCCGAGGTCACCTGGCTCTGCCAACTACTGCACGAGCTTCACGCGCCACCGTCACAATCTACACTCGTCTATTGTGACAATGTCAGCGCCAAGGGGGATCAAAATCAATAGTCCAATCTCGGTAATTACCTACCGAACCTTCAGCTACTTGAATTATCGGACAACTTCTTTCAAGGGCACATCCCCTCTTCGTTGGTAAATGCTTCCAAGCTATATCGTCTTGAGCTAGCAAGCAATAACTTCACCGGTGTGGTGCCTGGATCCATTGGCAAACTAACCAAGCTATCTTGGTTAAATCTCGAGTTCAATAAATTTCATGCCCGTAACAAGCAAGACTGGGGGTTTCTTGACAGCTTAGCCAACTGTACTGAGCTCAAAGCTATTTCTATATCTGGTAACCATCTAGAAGGACACGTGCCAACTTCATTGGGCAACCTTTCTGACCAGCTTCTACAATTGTTTTTGAGTGGAAATCAATTATCAGGTGGTTTTCCTTCTGGTGTAGCAAACCTTCCAAACCTAATTTATATTGGACTGGACAACAACCAGTTTACAGGTGTAGTCCCAGAATGGCTTGGAACTCTGGGTAATTTACAACAAATACTGTTAAATGTTAACATGTTCACTGGGTGTATTCCAACATCCCTTTCAAATTTGTCTTTACTGGGATCTCTCTGGCTAGACTATAACAAATTTGTAGGACCTCTGCCAGTAAGCTTGGGAAACCTGCAAATGCTTGGAACATTGAGCATTTCAAACAACAAACTTCATGGTAGTGTACCGATGGAGATCTTCAGAATTCCAACAATATGGCTAATTGATTTATCTTTCAACAACTTTGATGGGAAAATTGATGTCAGTGTAGGAAAGGCTAAGCAACTCACTCATTTACATCTTTCATCCAACAATTTGTCAGGAGATATTCCTAGTTCACTGGGCAATTGTGAAAGCTTGGAAGGCATCGAGTTGGCCTTGAATAATCTTAGTGGAAGCATCCCCACTTCATTAGGCAACATAAAAAGTTTGAAAGTGCTCAACTTGTCTCACAATAATCTAAATGGATCAATACATGAAACTCTTGGTAACCTTCTACTCCTTGAGCTGTTAGATTTGTCATTTAACCATCTCAGTAGTGAGATACCATCAGCCTAGAGACAGAAGGGGCAGAACAGAGTTTTATCACAGAGTGCAATGCTTTGAGAAAAGTGCGTCATCGCAATCTAGTTCCCATCTTAACTGTATGCTCAAGTCTGGACTCTAAAGGAAATGATTTCAGAGCCCTAGTGTATAAGTTAATGCCACAAGGCGACTTACATTCCTTACTGCACTCAACTCAAGATAGTGGGGATGCTTCAACTTTGAACATCATTACATTTGCTCAAAGGCTAGGCATTGTTGTGGATGTGGCAGATGCATTGGAATACCTTCACCATAACAACCAAGAAACTGTTGTTCATTGTGACATAAAGCCTAGCAATATTTTTCTGGACAATGATATGAAAGCTTATGTTGGAGATTTTGGTCTTGCGAAGTTCAAAATCGATGATGCAGTACCATCTGTCGGTAACGTAAACTCAACTTCAGTGTTTGCAGTAAAGGGAACAATTGGTTATGTCGCTCCTGGTACCGTTTCCTGTTTTCAATTTAACTTGATTATGTTTTGTTCTTATGCCAACCTTTTGACTAAGCTATCCTTGAATGATGTTTACAGAGTATGCATCTAGTGGTCAAGTTTCAACCGCTGCGGATGTTTATAGCTTTGGAATTGTTCTACTCGAAATATTCTTACGTAAGAGACCGACAGATGATATGTTCGAGGATGCTATGGATATTGCAAATTTTGTTAGGATGAACTTCCCTGGCAAGATACTAGATATTGTTGACCCTGCCTTACTACAAAATGAACTGGATTTCTCAAAGGAATCTCCAGTTGCCATGAAGGAAGTTTTTTCTGAGTGTTTATATTCAGTGCTAAACATTGGACTTTGCTGCACCAAGCAGTCTCCGTATGAGCGCATGGACATGCGAGAAGTGGCTGCAAAGCTACATGGAACCAAGGATGCATATCTCCAAAGCAACTAAGGTAATGTGGCTATGTAGCTTGCCTATAGTTGTGAGATGCCTTCTCCACATGAATACCTGAACTAATCATGTCATTCTCTCCTATATAAATGAAATCACAAATATTGTTAATATTTCTGCAATAATCTGAGCTAATCATTTGATGCTGAATCTTACACACTTACACTGTGGATACCTGGTATGATCGGCAACTCTGCACACAACTAGTTAGCTCTGCGTTTTTGTTTCCTATGAAGTGTAATCATATTCTTTTTGTTTCATTGAAAGAGATATAAATATTCAGTCCTTATGAATTTTGCTGTTGCTTTGTACTCAGTTGTTTTTTCCCCTTTTGAGAAGGGCATGTTAGGCTAGCCTAAAATCATGCCCCCATTGCCCTGATAAAAACAAGAGGGGGTTCCCTCTTGTTAAAAAAAATAAAAAAAAATCATGTCGCCAACCCTGCAAATGGGCTGGGACATTGTCTCTGGAACAAGAACTTAGTTCGATGTGGTGTCTCATAAGAATGGCATTGGTTTGATTGCATTTATTGAATCAAATTATGCATAACACATATTGTACCTGGCTATGATAGATTCCATGAGCATAGGAAGGTTACCTTTGAGCTCTTTGATATGTTCTGGTTACAATGCTTTGTGAGGCTCATGACCATGAAAATCATAAGGGAAGCTTGGTATTTGGTCATCAATTGTGTCTCTGGAATTGGTTTTCATCAGACCATTTAGTGTGAAGTGATTTTGGCGATCATGATGAAGTAAGCATGACAAGATGGACATCCACCAGAGTCAACACTGTGACTCGTAAATAGTATACATACAAGGCATGACAATTCTAAACAGTTACCTTTTTTCTGTTGTAAAGCACATGCAATTTGCTAGTAAAAACAAAACGTCTGGCATGACAACATGAGGCAATGAGACAATCGCAAACACTAAATTGTTGATCAAAGTTGCTTGTCAAACTTATGGCAAAGTGTGGCTACCATCCAAACACTTACTGAGTATGCAAACCATAAACCATCTGTTGGTACTAAAAGTTTGAAACCACACCAATCAAAATCAATAGTCCTATTATTTATCCCCCTTTTGATTATTGCAGGATTATCTAGCAAATTACATATCTGAGTGGCACTACTATTATTCCACATGCGGTTGCTGGCTGAGATCTTTGTTTCTGATGAATCTTACTGATACTGAACAGAGAACAGGTAGTGCTGACTGTTGGCTCTGGGTAAGAACAAAAATGCCTAATTTGTCCAGGCATTGTTGGCAACTCTGCACACAAAAGGTTTCCCTGTGTATATTCTTAAATATGCAGTGTAATCATATCCTTTTCTTTCGGAGGAAATGAACACAAATATTCAGTCCCTTTTTTCTTGTTCATGGCTATTAGGACTTGCAGTATGCATGTAAAATTTCTTGTTAGATTTGGTGTTTTATAAGAATTTCATTAAATCAGCAACTTGATTTGTTACTATGGCCTTTTTGTGTAGAATAAAGTGATCGTCCGATCGCTATATTGATATGGTTGTGTGTGGAATAAAGCGATCCACCAATGGTTAGAATGGTCTCCATGGAATGGAATCAAGCCATGGCTGCATCGATCAATAATGTAAAAACTATATGTGCAAAAGTTAGGCAGGCCTCCACTTCCACTCAAGAGTAGCATCCTTCCTGGAGAAAAACTGGTGTTGTTGATTCCATCCATCCATCCATCCATCCATACATACATATTCTCTAGAGATATAAGGTAATCCCCGCAACCCGCATGCTTTTCTATGTATACAATATAAATATAAACTTGTACAGTCAAGTCTAAACTAAACAGATATAATTTAGATGTGCAGTAAAGCTTAATCACATTCTGATCTAGCATATTGACTTTTGAGAATTATCATGATCCACCGTATACACTAGTAGTATGCCCATGCTAACCCTACGGCAACAATAGATATCACAAATGCAACAAAAAAAATACATTTCCAAAAAAATTTGAATCTTTAACGTGTTCATGCGTTGGCTTGTTTGGCGCGGAGTTTGTCATGTGTGCGGAGTTTAGGAAATGTTTCCATTTTTACACTTATACCGGTCTCTTAGTTGCGCTTGCCATTTTTCTGACAAATTCTGATTATATAATGTAGGTCATACATACATATGCACGTACGTACGTATATATGTACATACATACGTACATACGTACATGCATGCATACATACATACATCTTTCCACGATGGAGCAGATGTCATGGTTCGTCTGCTACAAAAATGAAGCAGAAGATGATGGCCACGAGAATGCAGGACGCTCCTCTCTCTGGTAAATAACCCTCGCGCGCGCATCTTATAATTTGTTTCTGTGTTCATCACTTTGTTATTTTGTTTTAGACAATGATTCATCATTTTGTTGGGGCCATGCAGGCATGGAAATAGTATATGATGATTAGCTACTCTTGAGGGTTGTATGGAATGCACCTCATTATATCTTCACCTGTTTCTTTCTATAATGATTATACATATTTATTACAGCTGATTAGGAACACTTTATTTCCCTTTTGGTGAGACCATCAGAAATTATTGTCTATGTGTTTCCTAGAAATTGTTAGATCAGATAGCTTTGCTAGCCTCTAGCTTGCATCCCCATTCTGAGGTCTCTGACTCTAGCCTTTTTTTTTCATGATTGGTGATCATTTATCCTGCTAGAAGCATATGTCTTGACTGTAAGTTTCTGAATCTAGTTTTCAACATTGAAGTCTCAGTGCCAGTTGCATCAATCGACCTGTAGCAGCAAGTAATCTGTTGAATCTTGCCAGAGGAAATTAAAGGATGCGACAGCCATGAGGATTGATGGAAATCAGGGACTTTGTGGTGGGCAGCCTGAGTTACACCTACAAGCATGTTCTGTCACGACTTCGGTTCCAACTAAGCACAAGAAAATAATTTTACTGAAAGTAGTGATTCCAATAGCCAGCATGGTGACAATATCTAGTGTCATACTTATTGTGTTTCTCTGGAGAGGAAAACAGAATAAATTTTTTTTTTTGTCCTCGTTTGCTAAGCATTTCCCAAAAATTTCATACAATGTTCTTTCCAAAGCAACAGCAGGGTTCTCAACATCCAATTTGATAGGCAAAGGAAGATACAGTTCCGTATATGTAGCTAAATTGTTTGAAGACAATACTATGGTTGCTATCAAAGTATTCAACCTAGACACAAGGGGAGCACAAAAGAGCTTCATCACAGAATGTAATACCTTGAGAAATGTTCGTCATCGCAACCTAGTTCCTATCCTAACTGCATGTGCAAGTATTGATTCAAAAGGAAATGATTTTAAAGCCTTGGTCTATGAGTTTATGGGACGTGGTGACTTGCATGAATTACTATGCTCAACTCAAGGTGGTGAAAACACTTCAAATCTAAACCACATTACATTGTCCGAGAGAATAAGCATTACGGTGGATATATCAGATGCAATGGAGTACCTACACCATAGCAACCAAGGAATTATTATTCACTGTGATTTGAAGCCTAGAAACATACTGCTAGATAACAGTATGATTGCTCATGTTGGAGACTTTGGTCTTGCAAGATTCAAAACCAATTCTTCAATAACATCTATAGGTGATTCAAACTCATTTTCTTCCCAGGCAATAAAGGGAACCATTGGATATATTGCTCCAGGTACTGGTTAATTTTATCTTGTAATTCATTCCCACAAAATTATTTTATTATGTGACATGCTGATTTCTGTGAACTCGACTCTTGTCAAATGAAATTGTAGAATGTTCAGAGGGCGGTCAAGTTTCAACTGCCTCAGATGTATTCAGCTTTGGAGTTGTTCTTTTGGAATTATTCATTCGGAGAAGGCCAACAGATGACATTTTTAAGGATGGATTGAGCATTGCAAAGCATGTGAAGGTTAACTTCCCTGAGAGGATACTACAGATTATTGATCCGCAGCTGCAACAAGAGCTGGATCTCTCCCAAGAAATTCCAATGGCAGTCAAGGAGAAGGGCATACAATGCCTGCGCAGTGTGCTAAATATTGGACTCTGCTGCCCAAGCCAACACCGAGTGAACGGATTAGCATGCAAGAGGCGGCTGCCAAGCTGCACGGAATCAAAGATTCATATTTCAGAGAGAGCTAAAACAGCAGTGAAATTACCTCCGTAGTTTTTGTTTAGTGTGAGTTCACTACTAAAGAAGCAGTTAATTACCTCTGCGGTTTTCGTTCTGTGTGAATTCACTGGAGAAGGATTTTTAGAACCTTGGTGTATATACACCTAGGTTTTGTATGCGGCCCAAATAGTTATATAAAAATTTGAAAAAATTCAGTTAGATATGTTATGATAATTTAAGTTAGCTCATAAATATGCAACTTTAAATTTGACCTACATTTGGATATATAAAAATAACAAAATTTGACACTGTGCAGTGTAGACATAATTTGTTATTTTTAGTTTATCCAAATATAGGTCAAATTTGAAGTTGCATGTTTGTGAGCTAACTTATATTATCATAACACATCTAACCAAATTTTTTTAAAATTTTATGTAACTATTTAGGCCGCATGCATAATCTAGGTGTATGTACACCTAGGTTCTAAAAAGTGTTTCCCCAATTTACTACATATAGCGCATAGATCGCTCCTACTGATAATAAACCTTGTTACTGCTTTGAATAAAGAAGTGGTGATTGTCGTAGAATGTATAGTTCTCAGCAACTCAAGAGTAACAGTATTTGATTTTATTGATCTATAAAGCTTCGGTGACTAACGAGGACGCAAGAGTAAAATATACTATTCAGTAAACATATATTCAGTAAACATACATTATACGACCATACATAACTATGATACGACTTGAGATAAGGTGAGGCAACCCTCGCGTCGCTCAACCCAGGGCGGCTCGGGGGTGACGGGCGTGTCGCCGCCGCTCTCCTCCAATCCCCTCCTCCGCCTCGCCACCACCAGGGCGGCAAAGCCGCACGGCCACAAAGACGGTAGCGGTGGGGCTTCGCGCTCCACGCGCTTGCGGCGGCCGGGGGAGCCTCCGAAGGTGGCGGCGGCTGTTTCCCCGCCTAGATCCGGGCCTGCAGTGGGGCAGAAGGCTGCGTCTGGGGTCAGTGCGGAGAACAGCGGCAGGTGAAGGCAGCGTCATGGGGAGGGCATAGGCTGTGGCGGCTCGCGCAGGTTGTGGCGTCGGTGGCGACGCTCAAACTTAGGTTGTGGCGGCTCGCGCTGGTTGCGACGTCGGTGGGCGACCGTTCGCGTGGGGCCACGGCGGTGGCGCCACCCTGGCAGAGTCTGTGGTGGCGTGGTGGTCGCGGCGACGAAGGATGGTTGCGGCAGCGCAGACGTCGAAGTCGGCTTGCACTTCCCTGGCTAGATCTGGTCGCCCGACACCGGACGGGCGCGGCCATCAGATCCGCATGCGACGCCGCCGGATCTTCAGCCGGTGAGCCAGACGCACGGTGCGGCCACCAGCTAGGTGTCCCTCAACGGCTTGGGCAACAGCAGGCTGGCGACTCTCTAGCGATATCGTTCGGTGTGGTGTTGCCCGGTGTCGTCCTGCCACTGCCTGGTGCCGGCGTGGATGCGAGTTGTTCTGGTGGAGGCAGAGCTCCCTCATCACTGTTTGGTCGCGGGCAATGGTGGTTCGGAGCTCCGTTGGCTTCGAAGCTGAAGGCGGGTTCGTCTCCTTTGTTGTCGACCGGGCTTTCACCATCTTCGTGGAACTCCTCCCCTTCCTTGCAAGGAGCTCCATAAGCTTGGTGAAGGAGGTGGGCAAGATGCATAGGAGGGTTATGTTCCTAAAGCAGCGTCGTCCGATTCCTTGCCTCCTTGGTCGGATTCGGTGAGGAGGCCGGCGGGTGTGCAAAGCGGAGGGGGCCTGAGATAGCGCATGGGGCCGGCGACGAGGTGGTGGTGCTAACGACGGATGTCGTCGTCCTTGTCAGCAGTCGTGCCTTCCCCTGTTTGCGGAGCTCCTCCCCTTCTCCGTGGGGAGTTCTATGGGTAGGGTGATGACGGACTGTCAGTAATGGAAGGCTCGGGTAGTCGAGGCAATATCGCTTAATCCCAGACTCTTTGGTCGGATCCGACAAGGAGTGCGACGAGCGGCAGAGCGGAGAGGGAGAGCAAGAGGGAGTGGCAACAGAGTAGTGGGTGCTGTCGGCGGGGGGGTGACGGCGGTTTTTTCTTTCTTCGGTGTAATTTCTAAAATTCGAGATTTTCTGGCATTTTGATTGACAGCGTTCTATCATGAAGTTGTACCGAAATTTTACTTCTATTATTTGGTTGGCCGAATCTTCCGGTCAACCTGACAAAAACATACATTATACTCCGTATGGTTCCATCCTTCTTAATGTGTCGGCCAAGGCTAAGATCAACTAATTAGAATTTGATTTTTAAAATATTTAGTTTGAAAACACTGTGACACAATGTATAGATTACTCTTAAAAGTAATTTAATAGAACTAAATATTTACTTAATTTGTTTATATTTTGTAGCAAATAATCATTGTTAAATATGTGTTTGGGAAACCATATTATTATTAAGAATGTCGATGAATTATGGAATTGGAGTTAATATGTATTTTATCTGAATGTTGGAGTATCTATACAATTATTAGAAGAAACTAACGGTGGTGGACGTGTGTTTGCCCTCACCACAGTCTAACAAGTGGGGGCCACAAGTCAGCCACATGTTCTTTTTCTGCCGCGGTTGAAAGCTTTTAATAGCCAGGAAGGAGGGAGTCCTATCTCCCATTTAATAGCTGGATTATCTAGAAAATTGTATATCTTGCAGTACACAACGATTAGAAGATAAAAATTAACTTATATCTCCTGTTTAATTGCAGGATTACCGAGAGTGGCTCAAATATTCGTTTCTGATGGACCTTACGGGTAAGAACGAACGTGCAACAATTCGTTTGGTTTGCTGATAAAAAAAGCTGAGAAAATCATCAACTTGCTATGTTGCAATTTCCTGCTGGCGTGTCATCGTCTCGGTTTAATGATATCCCAGAATGGAGTTAACATGGGACCGATCGATCCACCAATTGTTAGATTCAATTTGTTTTTTTTTTGGTCGGAATCAGTTTGGTAAAGAAAAAAAGAAAAGAAAGATAAGATGAGAATAACTTGAGGACCTGGAAGTATAAAACCGGTGGCGTCGTCAAGGGCAGTAGTATAGTCTATATACCGGAGACGGGGCTACTTAATCGGCCACTTGTTCATCAGGTGACGATGACCAACAAGCTACCTGCAATAATCAATAATGTAATTGCCTCATCAAAATAAAAACGATGGGCAAAAATTAGGTAAATCCTCCACTTACCCTGAAGATTAGCTTCCACCCTGAAGAAAAACTGGTGTTTTGTTGATTAATTCCATGGGCTGGTTGAGTTGAGAAGGCCAAGATAGTGAAGATGCCACGGCTCTTCTGCTACAAAAATGAAGCAGAGCCAACGATAACCACGAGACTGGCTGCAGGCTGCTCCTCTCGCTGGTAACATCATACATGCATATAGACTAATCTTCTAATTTGTTTCTGTGTTCATCCTTTTGGTGCCATAAAATAGTACTCATAACTTAATGCATATTAAATACGGCTGATTAGAAACATTTTATTTCCTTTTCTGTGAGATGTTCAGAAATGATTACTTCTGTACTACCTAGAAGAACTTATATATTTGATCAGATAGCTTTGCTAGCTTCTGGTCTCTGACAAGCCTTTTGTTTAACACCGATTATTGATCATTTATCTTGCTAGAAGCCTTCCTTTAAACCCCAATATGTTTCTGCAGCTACTTTTCAACTCTGACTCTGAAGTCTGAATGGCAGTTGCGTTAATCAACCTGTAGCAGCAAGGATTTTTCGCGTTGCTGAATCTTGTCTTGACAGAGGAAAGGATAGAGTTCTGTCGAAACGAAGTAAATAAAACAGAAACTTTCTGGTACTTCACATTTGTCTACTCCTATTTACCAACATTCTCTGACCATCTAAAACAGCTTCTATACACAAATGTTTAAGCTTTGCTACCGTGCTCTCTTCTATATATTCTACTACAAGTATTATTACTGGTAGGTATGATCTTAACTATACTACCAGTAGAAAAAAATAATTCTACTACCAGTAGCTGAGGTGGTCTACTAATCGTAGAATCAATCTAACTGTTGATGTTTGCAGATCCAATGATTCATATTTATTTATGAGTAGATTTCACTTTGTACCGGACAAAGCGTACCCTATTTCACTTTGCATCCGGTTTAGCGGATACATTCACTTTGTATCAGAGTATATCAAAATAAGTTTCACTTTATACCGAATTAACATAAGTATAAGTCAATAAATTTATAAATTTTTTATTGAATTTTAAAATTCTGAAACCATCTTCATAAAAAATAGCTTAAATTCAATTTTTTTTTAAGCTCCACTCATATATTTTATAATATTTTATTTCAATTATATGATATAACCCGGTGCAAAGTGAAATTGACTATGCTTTACCCGGTGCAAAGTGCAATTTACTCTTTAGTGCATCGTTTTTCTACTGGTAGTACTGTAGTAGAACTTTTTTAAAAAAATCAATGGTCAAGATCGTTTCTAATTATATTCTACTATTGGTAGAAAGCACCGAAGTGAAGCTCAAAATGTTTAGGCTCTTTCATGTTCTTCAAAATGAAATATTAAGGGATAAGTATTGACCGCTTTCTCTTTACGTACTATGCATATAATGAAGACGTGAAATTATTTGACCGAGGAGCTGGCCATGAAGATCATTGTTATTGGACCGTTTCTGTTGGTACTTATAGCGTGCAGTGCTGTCCAAATCTTCTGCAGCTCGTTGTATGAAATCGAGACAGATAATCTCTCATTGCTTGAGTTCAAGAGGGCAATAAGTCTTGATCCCCAGCAAGCCCTGATATCTTGGAATGACAGCACTCACTTTTGTAGCTGGGAAGGAGTCTTATGCAGGAAGAAGAGGCCTCGTCGTGTCATTTCTCTTGACCTTACGAACCGAGGTTTTGTCGGGAAAATTTCCCCTTCACTTGGAAACCTAACATTCGTAAAATCTCTGTTCCTGGACACAAATTCATTCACTGGAGAGATCCCTCTGTCCCTTTGTCACCTGCATCACCTCGAAACCCTCTACTTGAGTAATAACACATTAGAAGGAAGGATACCCGATTTTACAAACTGTTCCAGTCTCAAGGTTCTATTGCTCAATGGAAACCACCTAGTTGGACAACTGAATAGCCATTACCCCTCTCAACTTCAAAGTCTGATACTTGCACATAATAATCTCACTGGAACCATCCCTCCTTCTCTTACCAACGTCACAGGACTAAGAAGACTTAGTTTCATGGCTAACAATATCAAGGGGAACATCCCAAATGAGTTTTCAAAGTTTCCAACGATGGAGTTTCTTGGTGCGAGTGGAAATATGTTGGCAGGAAGGTTTCCACAAGCCATCTTAAATATCTCTACCCTCACTATTCTTTATATTGGTTTTAATAATCTAAGTGGAGAGGTACCATCAGATCTCTTTTACTCTCTATCTAATCTTCATGAACTTTTATTGGATGTCAATTTATTTCGAGGACAGATCCCTTGCTCACTGGGAAACGCTTCCAACCTACATTTGCTGGACATATCAAATAACAGTTTCACTGGGGTTGTACCAAGTTCCATTGGCAAACTAACCAAATTGCATCTGTTAAATACTGAAGAAAATCATCTGCAAGCACACAAAAAGGAGGATTGGGAGTTTATGAACAGTTTAGCCAACTGCTCTGAGCTACAACTTATTTCAATGGCATATAACCATCTAGAAGGCCATCTACCAAGTTCGTTAGGAAACTTATCCTCTCATCTGCGTCTACTTAGTTTTGCAGGAAATCGGATATCAGGAATTTTTCCTTCCGGCGTAGAGCACCTCTCCAACTTGAATTCTTTATCATTAGATAATAATGAATTAACAGGTTCCTTTCCTGAATGGCTTGGAAATCTTAAACAGTTACAGAAATTAGGATTGCAAAACAACTATTTCACAGGGCTTATTCCATTATCTGTTTCAAATCTGTCTCAACTGGCAGTTCTCGGACTATATTCTAACAAATTGGAAGGGCACATACCAAGCTTGGCAAACATGCAAATGCTTCAAATACTCACCATGTCCAACAATAATCTTCATGGCAACATACCAAATGGGATGTTTAGTATTCCATCAATAATTGCAGTTGATTTATCTTTCAACAACCTAGATGGGCAACTTCCTACCGACATTGGCAATGCCAAACAACTCGCATATTTGGGACTTTCATCCAACAAACTGTTTGGAGATATTCCTAACAGTTTGGTAAGTTGTGAAAGTTTGGAAGACATTGAGTTGGGATTCAACAATTTCAGTGGAGACATCCCCGCTTCAATAGGAAGCATAGGCGGCCTGACAGTTATAAACCTTTCTCACAATAACTTAACTGGGACAATACCAGCTTCTCTTGGCAAGCTGCAATTTCTTGAGCAGCTAGACTTGTCATTCAACCATCTTTATGGTGAGATCCCTTTGAAAGGAATATTCAAGAATGCAACAGCCTTTAGGATCGATGGAAATCAGGGACTTTGTGGTGGACCACCTGAGTTACACCGACATGCATGTTCTGTCACGGCTTTGGTTTCATCTAAGCACAACAAAGCAGTTTTACTCAAAGTAGTGATCCCAATAGCCAGCATGGTGTCAATTTCTATGGTCATGCTTATTGTGTTTCTCTGGAGAGGAAAACAGAACAGAAAATCTTTATATTTGCCATCGTTTTCTAAGCACTTCCCAAAAATTTCATACAATATTCTTTCCAAAGCAACATCGGGGTTCTCAGCATCCAATTTGATAGGAAAAGGGAGATACAGTTCTGTATATCTAGGTAAACTGTTTGAAGATAATAATATGGTTGCAATCAAAGTATTCAATCTTGAGACAAGGGGAGCACAAAAGAGCTTTATGGCAGAATGTTATACTTTGAGAAATGTTCGGCATCGCAACCTAGTTCCTATTTTAACTGCATGTGCAAGTATTGATTCAAAAGGAAATGATTTCAAAGCCTTAGTTTATGAGTATATGGGACGAGGGGACTTGCATGTATTACTACACTCAACTCAAAAGGATGAAAACATTTCATATCTCAACCACATTACATTCGCTCAGAGGTTGAGCATTGTGGTCGATGTATCTGATGCATTGGAGTACCTGCATCATAACAACCAAGGAACTATTGTTCACTGTGATCTGAAGCCTAGCAACATCCTTCTAGATGATGATATGATTGCTCATGTTGGAGACTTTGGCCTTGCAAGATTCAAAATCGACTCGTCAGCACCATCTCTAGGTGATTCAAACTCAATTTGTTCCCTGGATATAAAGGGAACCATTGGATATATTGCTCCAGGTACTGATTAATTTTGCTTTGTATGGCAATGCTACGAATTTATTTTGTTATTTGACAGGCCTTTGTGTGTGCACTAAACTCTTGCCAAATGAATTTTTAGAATGTTCAGAGGGTGGTCAAGTTTCAACTGCCTCAGATGTATTCAGCTTTGGAGTTGTCCTCTTGGAACTATTTATTCGGAGAAGGCCGACAGATGACATTTTTAAGGATGGATTGAGCATTGCAAAGCATGTCGAGATTAACTTTCCTGAGAGGATACTACAGATTGTTGATACCCAGCTGCATCATGAGTTTGACCTCTGCCAAGAAACTCCAATGGCTGTCAAAGAGAAAGGCATACACTGCCTGCGCAGTGTGCTAAATATTGGACTCTGCTGCACCAAGACAACACCGAGTGAACGCATCAGCATGCAGGAGGCAGCTAAAAAGCTACACGGAATCAAAGATGCATATCTCAGAGAAAACTAGTTATCTCTCATAGCATTGTGAGCATCTTCCGGTTAAGTGGTTTTGTACACCATTGAGTAAATGAGTGGCCATTGTCCTAGTAAAATGTGGTGCTCCTCGCTGCTGGAACAGGCGACAAATGTTTCTGTTGTTACCATGTTACGAACCCGACATTATTGTGTCGAGGGCCGGGAGGTAGCTAGATTAACCCCGACCAATGTTAATCCAAGCACATCAAAAAAGAAAAAATTGGTCAGCCTCCATCAGCCGACCCGGCTGAAAAAAAAATGTTTCTGTTGTAATCTACTACTCGCTGCGGTGCTCCTCGCTACTGGAGCAGGCACCATTGAGTAAAGGATAAGTCTATATTACAATCTTCAACTTATTACAATCTTCAACTATTAGGTTGGTCTAAAAATAACCTCTCAACTACAAAATCTGATATTTTACACCCCTCAACTATTAAAACCGGACAAAATACCCCCTAAGGACAATACAACCCGATTTCAATGGTGATTTTGATGATTTAAAAATCTAAATAGTATAACTTTTTCACTTATGTGATACCTAATTAACAAGAGATGAAAAAAATAGCTTGATATAACTAAAAACATATAATTGAATATATTAAACTAATAAAAACCACTATCAAAACTGGGTTGTATTGTCCTTAGGGGTATTTTGTGGTTTTGATAGTTGAGGAGTAAAATGTCCAATTTCATAGTTGAGGGGTCATTTTTATACCAACCTAATAGTTGAGGGTAGTAATATGGACTTATCCCTTGAGTAAATATAGGGAGTATTTGATTTGTTTCTCCATTCAGCTGCCAACCGAAAATCCATTGTTTGGGGTCCGAAATGAATAGGGATTTTTTTTTTGGGAAAAGTCCACTTTATCTTCTGAACCATTTCATTGTTTAGCCTCCTAAATTATTTTTTAGCTCATTTTACAATCTGAACTATTGAAAATAGCCCACTTTACATATTTACAACATTTCTTCTTTCTTCTCTCTCTATACAAGTTGCATTTGCACTGAAGTTCGGAAGGATGGATAAATGCATTACGACTTAACTTTTAATATTTTTAAATATATTTTCTATGTATTTCTAATGATTGCAAGCATTCAAGACCAATTTAAACATGAGAATTTTTAAGTTCAAATAAATAGTCATGAAAAAATTTAAAATATTTTGAAACATTGATAATGATTTGATATATGGTTCCACGAAATTTCATCTCAAAACACAATGGTTATAAAGAGAAAATGTTTTTAAGCTATAAAACAAACCATTTTTAATAGTTCGGGGGTGTAAAATGAGCAAAAAAATTTAGGGGTTAAAGTGGATTTTAATGGAATCAATAGGGACTTAGGGCTTTTTCACTTTATTGCTAAAAACCAACATCACCATTTGTTGGTAAAGCCAAAATTTGGCAATGAAAAATTTTTGGCAATGCAAAATATGAAGTTGATGTGTGGTTTGACACCTACCAAATGTTGATATAAATTTATGAAAAATTGCATAAACCACCCCAATTATTACTCTTGTTTTGAGGTTTCGCCCATAATTTATTTTGTTACAAAGCACACCCATCCAACCCTTTTTGTTATAAAAACCGACACACTCGACACGCCAAGAACAAAGTTGCCTCTTTTACATACTGTTAGTTGATGACCTATTTACTTTGATATGCATATATAGTAGGTTGTATCAACTATGTCAGACTCGTTAAGTGTGTCTACGTGGTGTTTGACTCAAGCAAAATGATGATATTTACCCCAGCGTCATGATATGAGCCTCCACCTTTAGTTCGATTAGTCTTTTGTAAAGAGCCGATAAGCGAGTAGCTTGTAAGGAATGAGTGCCCCCTATGGTGGTGCATCATGGTTTACAATGAAAGAAATAAACCAAATTAGGGTTGAATGGGTGGGTTTTTGCAACAAAAACAATTGGGTGGGTGGGTTTTTGCAATAAAATGGATCATGGGGGTGGAATATTGAAAATATTAAAACAAGAATGACAATTGGGGTGGTTTATAAAATTTTCCCATAAATTAATGAGAAAAAATTTCTACAACTTTGCTTAGTTTCATAGGCATTATCAATATTTATTAACGAACCAAATGCATCCAACGTTTGTGAGATTAACAAAATAATGGAATGGCCCAAAGACTAGCCCATTAAATCGCAAAAATCCAGGAGCGCATCAGGCAGGCCTCATCGACAGTTTGGGCTTTGCTGGGCCGTGATGGGCCATGCACATGCAATCAACCCTCACTCTCAGTAGTCAGTAACATTCTTCCTCGCAACAGTCCACCGCTCTACGGCCGCCGCCGCCGCCGCCGCCGCCGCGGCGATGCATCCGGCCGGGCATGGGAGAATTCTGGACTTGCTAGTAGTGCGGAGACCCTCGCCCATTCCGGTGGCCATGAGTGCCGCCCATGGTGCTAGCCGGGGAGTACGGCGCAACCGGTCCTCCTTGTCGGCGACGGCACCGTGCCGGAGCACAATGCTGCTCAGCCTGAACCATCCCCAAATCGACGCCCATCGAGGAGAACTATCAGCGGCGCTGAGGTTAATTGGGAGGTTGTGATCATTAGCTCAAAATCTGAATCGTTTAGTTTTCTTGTTCTGAAACTCTTGACCATTTGCAAATGTTCGGAATTCTTGATTTGGGAATTGTTCTCGCTTCAGGTTCATGGAGCCGTTGATATTGGGATTTTTTTGGCCTTGTTTACTACAAGATGAGCTGGATTTCTCAAAGGATCCTGCAGTTTCCGTGAAGGAATTTTTCTCTGAGTGTTCACTTTCAGACTTTCAGTTCTGAAGATTGGACTTTCCGAGTGCGGTTAGCCGGCATCCATCCCGAATTCCCGATGGCGCCCATACCGGAGGATGATGCTCATGAACCTTCGCCAAGTCGATGCCGCCATTGACGAGACCTATGGGCTGCGCCGGGATTATTGACGGTGGAGGTTGTGATCATTAGAGCCCCAAAGTCTGAATTTTTTTTTCTGAATCTCTGAACCATTTAGCAATTGTCCAGAATTATTGATTTGGGAATGGGTCTTGCTGCAGGTTCATGGAGCCGTTGATATTGGAGATTTTTGGGGACTCTACAGTTCCACGAAGGAAATTTCTCCGAGTGTTGAGTGTTGACTTTCAGTTCTGAACACTGGGACTTTCCGTGCGCACTGATGTGACCGGGGTAATATACTACTGCCTTGTTGGTATGGTCAGATTATAGTTTTGAACATGGTGTATGTCTATGTCATTACATGTTGTGCCCGTCCCTTCCCCAGTAAATTATGTTACTGCAATTGCTGCTAGTTTGCTGAATGATGCTGAGAGCTTGTGCCCTTCAGCTTGAAACAGTTTAAGTCAAAGGATCTACTTGTCATGTTTCTCTCTCAAGCTAGCACGACTTCCTTACTACCCATTGCACCTTTGATAGCAGTTAGCACACTTGAACGTCTCTGATAATGCGACTGGCAGCTGTTAGGAGAGGAGGAGGCCGTATTGATCAAGCCTCTAGGTGAATGTCCACTTCTTTTTTCACCACTTATTTGAATTTGTGCAGTAGCTAGTAAACAAAACCTACCTTTTATTTCTGCTTATCAGCACGTTAATAGGAATGCTCCTATTATCATGAAGTAATATCTTACTCGCCTTTCTCTCTTTCAATCTTTTATGCTAAAAAGATGTGAGACCCAAAATTGCTTTCACAGCAATCATCATTATTTTTTTTGTTGAATACTTTACTTCCAATAATGTAATTCTTTAGTTCTGTTTGGACTTATTCAGCACAAAGGCAAAGAAGATACAGAGAATACATGTCTCAATCCCATGTGACTGAAAAAGACTGTAGAAGCACTCCATTCATATTCTATTGTTGCCATCACGCACCAGCTGGTTGGGTGATAGTCATACTGTTGATTGTTTTACACTAAGAAAAAAAATCAATCATGTGATTAATTTCAGGAAAAATGACGCAGTGACACAAGAATACAATCTCAATCTTGAAGACCATAGAGCACCAAGGCGCTAGCTGCTAGCATGTATTCTTCCAAATTCTTGGCTGCTCTGCTGCATTCATGTCGAGTTTACATTGCTGCCACTTTCTGTTATATTGGCAATTGAATTGTTTAGCACAGTATCATCTCATCTCCAAATAGGAGATGTCAAAATTGGGGATGTCAAGTCCTGTAGCTGTCTGGCTGGTGTTTTCATATTACTTGTTCATCTTCATGAGAAATCTGCCACTGTCTTCATTTTCATTGGGCCACTGCAGTGGTCATCTTTGAATGGTTGTATGAATAGGAATTGATGTGCATTTTTTATAGGTCAGGATTCTGCCGTTTTATATTGACAAGGATAGAAAGACAAATTAAATAATACAATTTATTACTGAAGAAATAGAGACCCATCAGGCTCAACAGAAAGGGACAGGTCTAGTAATCTATGGAATATATATTGCTAACTCCCTTTGATTTAAGTCTTGAATCAAGACATGCAACATTATGCTCGTTGCGACTGCAATCCTCCTGGAAAACTCTTGTTTCTTTTCAACCAGACATTCCATCAGGTGTTGATCAAAGCACCCTTTTAAGTTCTTTTGGATTAATCCTTCTCAAGGTCTGCCACCGATCTGGCAGATTTTTGTGAATCTTCCGAGTCGGCACATCATGGAAATCTCTCTCCAGGCGTAAATCAGTTTCATATTCCGAAGTGAAGGTACACTCCTTTGCCATCTGTTCCGATGCTTTAAACGCATCAAAGCAAAGACTGCAAATCCTTGCAAAGCCACATAGTTTTCAGCCGCCAATGCGTTTTGATGGAGGCGGATTCTGATAATCTCATTTGGCACAACTGCTTTTCTGGGTTTTAGTGTTTGGAAATTGATTCTGTTTACTACAGACAATAACATTGTTGCGTTCTAAAATTTTAGTGAACTACTGTAAGAAACAGTACAACAATCGTATACCCTATTTTTTCCAATCTTAACTTGATTGACAAGATATAATTACAAATTTACCTTTCTACAATAATTTGAAATTAAGAATAGCAGAGCACAACACAACAACCTCAAACTCAGCTTAAATGTGGTTTTTGAAGATTTAAAATCACGATTAAAGTAGCTGTTCAGTAGAAGGTTACATAACTTTCCAAGAAGTTCTTTTGTTGCCATGCTTATAAATGAGGTGTAAGTCTGCAAGCAGCTATGCCCACCGTCCGACCAAAGCACACATGATTTCTTTCTGATAGCAGTGTAAAAATGCGTTGTATGTTGCATGTGTTATTTCATGAACTAATTTTTTTCTCTTTTCTTAAAGAAGAGAGAGAGAGACTGTATTGCTAGGGTTTTCAATTTTCATGGTGTCCTTATATCATGGTGTGGTTAACAAAGATACAAGTTTGTGATTTATGTAGAAAACGGCTAACTAACGCAATTCACAAGGAAGAGATCTGTGATTTTCACTTAACGGCATGTGTATCGCATTGTATGTCTATATTTACTCTAGTTGCTTACTAGAATTATGTTTTTTTCCAAATGAATATCATGTACTTTCTTGGCAAAAGAAAAGAGAGAATATCATGCACTTGTGGGAACCAAATAATGTGAAACCGATGGAGTTTGCAGGAGGAGAGAGAAAACAGAGAGATGAAAACTAAATTAGAAGCTTGGTTTACTAGCACTTTCACAAATCATCATAAGTATACCAAATGAATGTAACCGATTGTCGTCCATTAATTGCAGGACTCTGAAGAAAATTTGCATAAGTGAATGGCACTACAATTTAAAGAATAGAGTTCTATTATTTCACATGCAGTGGCTGAAATATTGGTTTCTGTAGAATCTTTCTGAACTGGAACAAGAGAACAGAGAGCATGTCAACTGCAGAAAGTAGCCATTGAAATACTTCAGGCACTTCACATGTTAACAAGTAAATATTTTCCAATAACGCATGTTTGGTTGTTAGCTACTGAAATTTTGCGACACTTCTCTATCTATCCATTTTATTGATCTCTAAATTCAACCAGGGTAGCTTGCTATGAAGTTTCTTGCACTCGGACAGTTCCTCTTGGTGCTCTCAGTTTGCAGTATACATGTTGTCATCTGCTCCTCTATTGGAAATGAAACGGATCGGTTATCTCTGCTTGAATTCAAGAATGCAATTACTCTTGATCCACGGCAAGCCTTGATGTCCTGGAATGACAGCACCCATATATGCAGTTGGGAAGGTATTTTGTGCAGGGTGAAGGCTCCACATCGTGTCATTTCTCTCAACCTCAGTGGTCAAGGTTTAGTAGGCACAATATCTCCTTCTCTTGGAAACCTAACATTCCTAAGATATATAAGCCTCCAAGAAAATGTACTAACTGGACAAATTCCCCTGTCCCTTGGTCATTTGCATCACCTCAAAGATCTCTACTTGAGTAATAACACACTCCAAGGAGAGATACCTGACTTTGCAAATTGTTCTAGTCTCAGGGAGATATAGCTAGATGGCAATCGCCTAGTGGGACAAGTACCTTCAGATGCCAGTTTGCCTCCTAGCCTTTATGGTCTGCAGATTTCATATAATAATTTGACTGGAACCATTCCACCCTCTCTTTTTAACATCACGACATTAAGTAAACTTGCTATTGGATTTAATCAAATCTATGGAGAGATCCCAAGAGAAATAGGAAACTCACGAGTTCTGCAAGTATTTCTAGCTCCTGAAAATAAGCTTTCTGGAAGGTTTCAACCAACCATCCTTAACCTATCTTCCCTAACTACTATAAATCTTGCTTCCAATCATCTATATGGAGAGTTGCCATCCAGTCTTGGTAGTTCAATGCCAAATCTACAAAGGTTTGGTTTGTTTAATAACTTGTTCAGCGGGCATATCCCAAGTTCTTTGGCAAATGCTTCTAAACTAATCTTGATCGATCTGTCAAAAAACAATTTCACAGGGGAGGTGCCTAGTTCTATTGGCAAACTTAAGGAACTCTCCTGGCTGAACCTTGAATTTAATCAACTACAAGCAAGTGATAAGCAAGGCTTGGAGTTTATCAATAGCCTCAACAACTGCACCAATCTACGAATATTATCGCTAAATGAGAATCAACTAGAAGGAGAGATACCACATTCATTTGGCAACCATACTGTGAAGCTTCAAATGCTATTCCTTGGAGGCAATAGACTATCAGGGCGTTTTCCCGCAGGCATAGCAAATATTCGTAGCCTGTCAGGTTTAGCATTGGAGTCAAATTATTTCACAGGTCCACTTTCAGACTGGCTAGGAAATTTTAGAACCTTGCAACTATTATCCTTATCTCAAAACATGTTTACCGGATTTATTCCTTCATCACTCTCAAATTTATCTCTACTGGAACAGGCCTTACTGGACTCCAACCAGTTCTATGTCCGTATACCAGGAGGTTTGGAAAGCCTCAAAGTACTACAAATACTGAACATATCGAACAACAGTCTTCACGGTAGCATCCCTGGTGAGATCTTCAGCATTCCTACATTAAGGGATATTATTTTGTCTTCCAATATACTCAATGGAACTCTTCCTATTGAAATTGGCAATGCAAAACAATTACAACATCTGGTGCTTTCATCAAATAAGCTATCCGGTGTCATTCCGGTCACACTAGGTAACTGTGAGAGTATGGAAGAGATCATGTTGGATCAGAATTTTCTTAGTGGAAGCATTCCTACATCATTTGGCAACATGAAAAGCCTGGAATTACTCAATATGTCTCATAACCTCTTATCAGGATCCATACCAAAGCCTATTGGTAGTTTGCAGGGTCTTGCACAACTAGATCTGTCATTCAACAATCTTGAGGGTGAAGTACCAGAAACAGGGATATTCAACAACATAACAGCCATTCGGATTGCTGGAAATACGGGTCTTTGTGGCGGGGCAGCAATGCTACACCTACCAGAGTGCCCTTCTAGACCTCCAAGTTCAACTAAGCACATGCGATCCATAGTACTCAAAGTTGTGATCCCCTTAGCCTGCATAGTGTCACTTGCTATGGGAACAACTGTCTTACTGTTTCAGAAGGAAAAACAAGGGAGAAAATCCATGTCTCTCCCTTCGTTCGGTAGAAAATTTCCTAAAGTTTCATTCAACGATCTTTCCGTAGCGACTGATGGGTTTTCTACATCCAATTTAATTGGAAGGGGAAGATACAGTTCTGTGTACAAAGGTAAAACTTTGCAATATGGAAACGTGGTTGCAGTCAAAGTTTTCAGCCTACAGACCAGAGGAGCACACAAAAGCTTCATTGCAGAATGCAACGCTTTAAGAAATGTGCGACACCGTAATCTTGTCCCCATCCTAACTGCATGCTCAAGTATTGATTCTAAAGGGAATGATTTCAAAGCTCTAGTATATGAATTTATGTCACAAGGTGACTTGCATATGATGCTATACTCAACTCAAGTTGGTGAAAACATTTCAAATGGAATCCATATTTCACTTGCTCAGCGGTTAAGCATTGTGGTGGATGTTGCAAACGCATTGGAGTACCTCCACCATAACAACCAAGGAACTATTGTTCATTGTGATCTGAAGCCTAGCAACATTCTTTTGGATGGCAGCATGACAGCTCATGTTGGAGATTTTGGTCTTGCAAGGTTCAAAGTTGATTGCACTATATCATCTTCCAGTGTCTCAACATTTTCAAATGCAATTGATGGAACTATTGGATATGTTGCTCCAGGTGAATCCTGTTTTTATCTTGCATTATGTTTCCCTTTAGGCTGGGAGTGTTCTCTTCCCATGTTAATGTTTCGACTAAACTATTCTCATGTGCTATACAGAGTATGCAGCAGGTGTTGAAGTTTCAACCTATGGTGATGTATATAGCTTTGGAATAGTTCTCTTTGAAATATTTTTGCGAAAGAGACCAACAGACAATATGTTCAAGGATGCTCTGAACATTGCAACATTTGTTGAGATGAACTTCCCGAATAGTATACCACAAGTTGTTGACCCAGAATTACTAGAAAACCAAAATGGTCTATCCCATGAAATTCTTGTAGACATGAAGAAAAAAGACTTGGAGTGTCTGTATTCAGTATTAAACATTGGACTTTGCTGCACAAAGCCATCCCCCTACGAGCGCATGGACATGCAAGAGGTGGCTGCAAGACTGCGTAAAATTAAGGAGAATTATCTAAGTAGAAACTAAGGTAATCTAGTACGATGAGAAGCCCTTTCTATCTCTGCAGGCTGCTGACCTGATTTGGAAGAGCAGAGTTCCTTCAAGGATCAAATTCTTTATGTGGACAGCAGAAAAAGGAAAATGTCAAACTTTTGACAACCTACAAAGAAAAGGCTGGCAGGGTGCTTCGTTCTGCTGCTTGTGCGCTTGCTCGGGTGAAGATTGCCATCACCTGTTCATGAGTTGCCGGTACATAAACGAAGTTTGGAATTTGCTTCGGCAATGGATGAATCAGGATTTCAGAATCCCAGGAGATTCAAACCTGAGCTTGGCAGACTGGTGGGAAGAAGCAAGAAGCAGTTTTCGGAAGAACTACAGTACTCTGTTTGATAGTGTGGTGCAGCTAACCTGCTGGCTGGTTTGGAAAGAATGGAATAATAGAATCTTCAATAACAAGGCTGCTACTGCTACAGAAGTTTTCTACCGACTAAGAGATGAACTTTTAGTGTGGAAGGAGGCTCAGGTCCTCAAGTGTGAGATTAGTTTTATGTAATAGTCACTACAAAACTCCGTAGGCTTAATTGTGGTTGGTAATTAAGCTAGCGTATTTTTCTCCCAACTCTCGACAGTCTAATGTCGAGTGTTGTTGTAACCTTTCTACCCATCTTAATAAAATATGGTCGCCGATCTTCAGCTGACCCGGCTAAAAAAGAAGCCCTTTCTATATACATTTCCAAGGCGGTTTATCATACAATGTGTATGTATTGTTAGTGCAGTTGTTAGTGTAGTGGCGAGGGTGTGTGGTTTCAACCCTGAGATCCCATGTTTAAATCCTGGCACACTCATATTTCTCTCTTAATTAAATTGACGGTAGATTCCTTCTCCCTGTCCAGCCTTTTTTTTTATGTATTGTTATTTGGTTAGTAATATTTCAACTCTTGTTTACTGTGGTGAATAATTAAAGGATTAATGATGAAGTTTACATTGCGGATAGCCTGAAATCATAAGCAGCATGTGGAGTTGTGGACCATGTAGATTCTATTGCAGACAATATTGGCAAATGTGATGACTGATGAGTGCCCTCAAGCTACCTCACGTGTCTTCATTTTCACGGAGTGCTGATATAGCACTTTAAGCCTTTTTTATGGCAATGTAACCACACACTTTTTAGTATTTCACTTACCACATAGTGACATAGGTACTACATTGTAGAAGTACTTATTTGTGGCAGCTTGCATTATCTTTTTTTCCCTCTCTGTTGTAATACCAAAAGGCAAAAACCACCTTAAACACTATAAAAATGTAATCTTCCGGTTAGTTGTCTCATGCGGAAACACTAAACAGGGATTTGTTTGTTAATGTTTGTCTCTACCATTGCTTTGCGTTAACGATAGGGCATAAAAAACGATAGCCATACAGGCCCACCTACTCGTGGAGTCTCTGGGACTGGGAGTGCATCAGGTGGGCCTGTACTGCCGTACAAACAGTTTGGGCTTTACGTGGGCCACAAAAATATCCCGTCCCTCCTCGCGAGGGTAGGATTTACCTCTACGGCGAGCCGGCGACCGGCGGCGCGGCAGTGGCGACGGCGGCAGTGAGAAGGAGTATTGGGGAGCGAAGGCCTGAGACTCTGCGAGCTTGTGCTAACCGATGCCACACGTGTTCTGGATGTGGCAGGGCTCCAACCAGGAACGGGCGACGGCCACCAATGCGTCCACCTAGCCATTGCCGGCGGCGATGCGGGACGTCGATGCGTTCTGGCGCAAGCCGGCCGAGGAGTATCTATCACTGTTTTCGCCAAATCGACGAGGCCTATCAGCCGCGCTGGGATTACCACTGAGGTTTTCCCACATACTGGATGATTTTCTTTTCTGAAACTCTGAACCTTTTGTCAGTTGTCACTCTGAATCTTTTTCAGAACTCTTACTTTATGAGTTGCTTATACCTTCATTTTAGAAGCTATAGGGTTCCAGTTGAGGCAATACCACAGTTTTTTCTCTAAAGCTTGAATTAGATTGTGCTCTGCTCTATAAGCTTTCAGTGTAGTGACAAAGGACATGAGAGTAAAATTATATTCAGTAAACACATATACTACTAATTTTATATTCCATATCTATTAAATCAATGAAAGTGTGCTGAATATTGAATGTTACTAACCTTGATCCTACGCAACGAATTTCAGGCGAGCAGTAGAAATTGGCGAAGAAAGACTTGATGAAGATGGATAGGTGGGTGCCCCTCAGCACTCTGGTACAAGTGTACAACACTCATTACAGGGAAACAGGGTGCGTGTGAGTGGGGGAGATAGTGCTGAAACTATGCATAATGCATCGAAGGTCGTCTTCATCCACAGGCCACAGCCACCAGGTGAGTGGAGCACTTGACTGATGATGAGCGATGACTTCGGCAGTCCTCCATACTTCAACTGAAAGTACTAATTAAGATAGTGCGTCCTTTCTGAAGAAAACTGGTCCTGCAGTCTGATCGATTATTCCGGGTGGTTGACAGTTGACTGCAAATCAAGTCTTGCACGCCAATATAGCGGTGAAACCACGAGATCCTACTGGTATAAAAACATGCAGCCGGCCGGTGAGCGGTGACCATGAGGAACAAGCCCCACGAGACAAGGTTGCATGCAGGCTGCTATCTCTTGCTGGTAACCTCATACATATGAGCATATCGATCTTTCATTTAATTTATTTCTGTTCATCACTTTGTTTCTGTGATAGCATGGTGTATGTTGGATTGCATGTTTGTTGCCGCTTTTGGGATTCTATCTGTCGAATATGTCACATTATATGCACAGCTAGTTCTATCTAGAAACTTAATGTATTTATATACATCTTATTAATTAGAGACATTTTAGTTCCCTTTACATGAGATGATAAAAAAAACTAGTAGTACTTGGCTACACTAACTGGGCACTTTGAGGGAGCTCTGACGCTGACGAGAAAGATCTGACTATTGATTAGATGTATCGTACAATCATGGACATAGACCGTATATAGAATTTGTGCTAAAGAAAAGATGCAATTGAAAATATTGTAGAATCTTCAAATTTTAATTATTAAGTTTAGATAAAACAAAGACCATATCATTACAAATTATTGCTCTCTCTGCCCTGAAATTAAATTTATTATAAGCCTCTACCATCTACCCAAAATAACTTCACTTTTGTGTCCTTACCCAATCAATTCAAACATCGATGAGTTTTATCTCATAAATACTCCATACACACAAGTAATACTTGTCTATTAATGAGAGACACTTTGATCTTTTTCCTTCCATAGTAATTTGAATCCTAATAACTAGAAATAATTTATGTTTGGGGCTGAGGTAGTAATTATTAATTCTGGATTTTAGAAATGTTAAAAAACCCAATTATATGTCATCCAAAGTCCAAACGAATATAATCTGCTATAGTTTACAATATAACCAACATATTTGAGGTGTGATTAAAATTTTAATATTTTTTGTTACTAGTACCACTATCAATAATCCGTGCAATAGACAGGTTCATGACTAATGATGAACTGAAATTGAACAGAGGTCATGAAGATTGTAGCAATCGGACAGTTTCTACTGGCCCTTATGACTTGCAGTGCATTCCCGGTTCTCTGCGCTTCATTGTTTGGAAACGAGACAGATCGACTCTCGCTTCTCGAGTTTAAGAACGCAATCAGTCTCGATCCACAGCAATCACTGTCCTCCTGGAATGACACTACCCACTTCTGCAGCTGGGAAGGTATCTCATGCAACTCCAAGAACCCACCTCGCGTCACTGCCATTCATCTCAGAAACCAAGGTCTGGTTGGCCACATCTCTCCTTCACTTGGCAACCTGACATTCCTCAGGAATCTGTCACTCCAAGCGAACAGGTTCACTGGATAGATTCCTGAATCCCTTGGCCACATGCGTCGTCTCTGATCTCTCTACCTGAGTAACAACACGCTGGCGGGGATCATACCGAGCTTCACGAGCTCACTGGAGGATTCCCCCCCGACCTGCCTATTGGACTCGAGAAGCTAGACCTCTCGGCGAACAATCTTGTTGGGACCATCCCTCCCACGCTTGGCAACATCACAACGCTGAGGAATATTGGATGCACGTTCAACGGTATCGACGGCAGCATTCCCCACGAGCTTGCGATGCTGCGTGGAATGAAGCTCCTGGCCGACGGCAGAAACCGGCTGTCAGGTCAGTTTCCAGAGGCAATCCTGAACATGTCAGCACTCGTTGTGCTCGGCCTCAGCTTCAACTATTTCAGTGGTGAGCTGCCATCTGGCATCGGCAGCTTACTGGCAAATCTCCAGGATCACCATGGGCTCCAACTTGTTTCAAGGAAATCTCCCTTCTTCCTTTGCAAATGCCTCGAATCTGATCATTTTTGATATGTCTGAAAATAACTTTACCGGGGTGGTGTCTGCCTCCATTGGTAAGCTTGCCAATCTTAAATGGTTGAATCTTGAGATGAATCAGCTCCATGCTCGTAGCAAGCCAGACTGGGAGTTCATGGATAGCTTAACCAACTGCACTCAGCTACAAGAATTCTCTGTTGCGGGGAATCAACTTGAAGGACAGGTACCAAATTCATTAGGGAATTTTTCAGTTCAGCTTCAGCGTCTTTACTTGGGAGTCAATCAGTTATCAGGGAGTATTCCTTCCGGCATTGCAAACATGCCAAACCTGATAATTCTTGATCTTGAGGTGAATCGTTTTACAGGTTTTCTACCACAATGGCTTGGGTCTGAAAACATTGCAGATACTGGCCTTGTCTAACAACAATCTTATAGGGTATGTTCCCTCCTCCCTTTCCAATCTGTCATTTTTGACAGAGCTTTATCTGGACTCAAATCAGTTCGTTGGAAATATACCTTCAAGCTTTGGAAACCTTCAGTTCCTTTCAACAATCAACATTTCTCGTAACAATCTTCAAGGTATTCTGCCAAGGAGATCCTCCTAATTCTGACAATAGCAGATGTTGAGTTCTCATTCAACAATCTCAATGGAGAACTTCCTACAGAAGTTGGGAATGCCAAGCAGCTCCGGAATTTGCAGCTGTCATCTAATAATCTATCTGGAGATATTCCTGATGCTTTGGGTAACTGTGTAAATTTGCAAGAAGTTCAGTTGGACCAGAATAATTTTAGTGGAAATATTCCAACTTCTTTTGGCAAATTAATTATCTTAACATTACTCAATCTGTCACAAAATAAGTTGAGTGGATCAATACCAGTATCACTTGGTGACCTTGAGCTTCTTGAACGGCTAGATTTATCATTCAACCATCTTAGAGGTCAGGTCCCGACTAAAGGAATCTTCAAGAATTCAACTGCCATACAAATTAATGGAAACTTGGGGCTTTTTGGAGGTGCACCAGAGTTACACCTGTCTGAATGTCCTACTACAACTTCAAATAAAAGAAAACACAAGTTGTCTGTACTACTCAAAGTAGTGATCCCATTAGCCATCATGGTGACACTTGCCATGGTGCTAATGGTATTCTTTTTATGGAACCGGAGAAAAAGGACAAAATCAATATCATTGCCCTCATTTGGTAGAGAATTTCCCAAAATTTCCTTGAGGGATCTTGCTAGAGCAACTAACGGATTCTCGACGTCCAATTTAATTGGCACAGGGAGGTATAGTTCTGTATACCAAGGGCAATTATTTCAAGATATAAATGTAGTTGCTATCAAGGTCTTCAGTCTGGAGACAAGGGGAGCACATAAGACCTTCATTTCAGAGTGTAATGCTTTGAGGAATGTGCGGCATCGTAATCTAGTTCCTATCTTAACTGCATGCTCAAGCATTGATTCAAGTGGAAATGACTTCAAAGCACTGGTATATTCATGCCACGAGGGGACTTGCATAAATTATTATTCCCAACCACAGGTGATGGGGATGCTTCAAATCTGAACCGCATTACATTGGCTCAGAGGATAAACATTGTTGTGGATGTATCAGATGCATTGGAGTATTTGCACCATAACAACCAAGGAACTATTATTCATTGTGATATAAAACCTAGCAACATCCTTCTAGATGACAATATGATTGCTCACGTTGGAGATTTTGGCCTTGCAAGATTCAGAACCGATCCCTCAACATCTCTACATGATTCAAACTCAATTTCTTCCCTTGCAATCAATGGAACCATTGGATATGTTGCTCCAGGTAATGGTGGATTTTACCTTTATTTTGCGTTGATACATATTTATGTAACATGCCTATCTGAGCTTTACTCTTGTCACATGTAATCTACAGAATGTGCAGAGGGAGGTCAAGTTTCAACCGCCTCAGATGTTTACAGTTTTGGAGTTGTTCTCTTGGAAATATTTATTCGGAAGAGGCCAACAGATGACATGTTTAAGTTTAAGGATGGACTAACCATTGCAAAGTATGCAGAGATCAACTTCCCTGATAGGATGCTGCACATTATTGATCCCCAGCTGCAACAAGAGTTGGTCCTCTGCCATGAAACTCCAATTTCAGTCAAGGAGAAAGGCCTACACTTCTTACGCTCAATGCTAAATATTGTGCTCCACTGCACCAAGCCAACACCGAGTGAACTCATCAGCATGCAGGAAGCTGCTGCTAAGTTGCATGGAATTAAAGATGCATATCTTAGAGGAAACTGAAGAAGCAATTAATGCTTACCTCAGTGGTTTCAGTTTGTGTCTTTGCAAGTACATTGTCCTAGTGAAACGTGATGTTAGGACCAAATGTATATGGTTTGTTGTACTCTCATTTTCTTTACGTTGATAAAGGTTACAATAACATTTCATGACTTCCGACTATCGATATTGTTATGATCATCAAACTCAAAAACCGATCCACTTATTTTAACTATGATGTTTGAACTATTTAGCAGTTGTCTTAGTCTTGGGTTAATTGGATCCACGCCATTACTATTTGTCACGATTTGAGAAATGCCACTAAAATTCGATATACCGGCTGGGCGCCACTGTTATTCTTTCAAAATTAGAGTCATGCCATTTTGTTGATCAGATTCCACATTTTATTTACCCTATTTGCGTATGGACGAAGTTACCCCTACAGACATGTGGGCCCCACACAACATAGAGACAGTGAGTCATAAGGAAAAGAGAGGGAGGCCGGAGGAGAAAGACAATGCCTGCGGGCGCACTGGCGTCGAGGGAGGCAGGGAGCGGCCAAGGAGGCCGCCGACGCCGGTGGTGGGGAGCAGCCGAGGGGAGCAGGCTAGGGCGGTGACCGAGTAGAATCGACGGCAACGGCAGCGGCGAGTCATAGAAGTGGTGGCGGCGGTGGCAAACACTACAATCGGTGACGGCGGCAACGACGAGTCTAGAAAAGCCGGCGGCGGTGGCAAGCAGCAGCATCCGGGGATGAAGACGTTGACAGTGAGACCAGCGACCTCCCTGCTCTGGCCGAGGAGGCTATCTAGCAACCAGGTGCGCGCCTGGGTCGGCGCGCACCTGCCACATGTCGCGCGGAGGGCGATAGCGCGTGGGAGGACCGGGGGTCCCTGCCCACCACGTGCGGTTCCCGGGGCAGATTTAGAGGCGAGGCGAGGGGGAGAGGCGGTCGGGGCGGTACTGGTGATGGCCAACGACGACCAACGACGACGATTGGACAAGCGGGGTGGCACCGTTAGATCTTAACGGCGCCGTTAAGATCTAACGGCGCCTCCCCCGCTCGTCTCCGACGACGGCGAACCTCGACGGCGACGGCGCATAGCGGGGGAGCCCCCTGTATTTAGGGTTTCGGGCTGGGATGGGGGATGAGGGGAGAAGAGGGGGGCTCGCCGACGGGTTTAGAGGGATGGCCGGGCGGC
>CM002478.1:2691972-2733087 GCA_000325765.3 Leersia perrieri
GATGGCGGAGGCGGTGGAGGAGGAGAAGGGGAGAAAAGAGGAGGAAGAAGGAGGGAGAGAAGAGGAAGAGGGGTGAGGTGGTTGCGTGCCTCCCCCCACGCGCAACTAGGTGCGCATTAGCACCCCATGCTCTGGCGACGGCAAAGCCACCGCTGAGCAAATCAAGGAGGGTAGGGTCCAGGCGAACTCCACGGGCGCTTCCTCTCCTCCTCCACAGGTGGCTCCTCCATATCGAGGCAGGGACAGCCAGAACGACGGCGACAAAACCGTTAAAAGTGAATTAAAAACAAAATAATACTGCTTGTTTTTTTAGGGTAAAAATAATACTGCTTGTTTAGCAAAAACCGTTAAAGGTGATTGATTTATTAGCGATGATATAGCGGATATATTAGATTAAAGCAGCTGATAAGATCCCTCCTCATCCACACTCAACCCAGAAACGACCATCCATGCCATTAGTAAACGCTGTAAAACATTATGGCGTGGGTCTAAATTAAAGTTTATAATTGAACTGAACATAAGAATATACACTCTCGTATGCAGAGTTGAAGATATGCAGACTGCTGCATCGATCTAGGTGTACAATTATGTTTTGTTACTCGTCTAGTTGCTTGCTAGTAAATAACGTCGTTAATTCATCGGTCACAACTCACAAATAGACAACCCTGACGACTTTTCCGGTTTTCGTGGAGATCAGTGGAAACGGGTCATTGCTTACAAGGATAACTCATCTTACATTGACCAGCCGACCGATTGCATCAGCTTCAGGAAGTCCAATTCTGACCATTCTGTTTCAGGTAGTATTAATTTAAGATAAAGGTGCTTGATTGATTGACTTGAACACTGATAAATTAACTAGCTGCATGAATCAGCCATTCTGTGACTAGCTAGATAAGTCCAGTGACACGCGTATTTCGCCCCAGCCATTCATGAGAGCATATCAGGTAAGATACTGCTCAAGTAAGAATCTCGAGTTTGAGCTTTTGTTCATCAACATCTTGATTTCCTTTACCTTTAGATGCCCATGCAGATGAAGATTTTATTAAACTGATCAACTAGTACTATTGTCACTTGTCAGTATTGTGTGATCCCTGAGCCTTTTCAAATCTTTATACAGAATCCATCTGAAGCAATCTCTCAAACCTGAGTCAGGACTTCTGCTTGCCTGAATCCAACTGAAGAAGGCAGAGCAGAAAGTAAGCAAGCTGATCTTCAGGAAAGGAACAGCTGAAGTTCAAAGAGCAACATTCCTTCATACTTCTACAGGTATTTCAGAGCACCAACAGCTAATTGATAGTTACCAACAGTTTCTCATCACCATCTAATAAATGTTAATACTCCTCGTCTTGTTATTTATCTGTGCATCATGAAATCAGCATCTAAATTCGAGAAAGCCATGAAGGCTCCTTCAATTGGACAGCTTCTTTTGGTGTTCATAGCTTGCTCTTGCAGCTATGCACATATCGTCCTCTGCGCCTCGTTGCCTGGAAACGAGACTGACAGGCTATCACTGCTTGAGTTCAAGAAGGCAATCAGTGTTGATCCACAGAAATCACTGAATTCCTGGAATGACAGCACCCATTTCTGCAGTTGGGAGGGCGTCTTGTGCAGGGCGAAATCTCCACTCCGTGTTACTTCTCTGAACCTGACAAATCGTGGTTTAGCAGGGCATATCTCTCCCTCCATTGCCAACCTGACATTCCTAAAGTATCTTTCTCTGGGTAAAAATTCTTTCTTTGGAGAAATCCCTACAACGCTTGGGCTCCTGCATCGCCTACAAACTCTTATTTTGAGTTACAACAAATTGCAAGGGAGGATACCTGATCTGGCAAACTGTTCTAGCCTCAAGTTACTATGGCTTGATCGCAATAATCTTAACGGAAAATTTCCAAATTTGCCTCCTCGGCTTCAAGAGCTTATGCTTCATGTGAACAACCTGAGTGGCACCATCCCTCCTTCTTTGGGCAATATCACAACGCTAACTAAGTTTGGTTGTGCATTTAACAATATTGAGGGTAACATTCCAACTGAATTTGCAAAGTTGACCAAACTTCAGTATTTGTCAGTCAATACCAATAACTTAGCAGGTTCGTTTCAACCAGCCATCCTAAATCTTTCTACTCTTGTTAATCTTGATCTCGGCACGAATAATCTGAAGGGAGAGGTACCATTCAATCTTGGTACCTCTTTGCCCAACCTCCAAAGCCTCATATTATCAGCAAACTTCTTTGATGGTCATATCCCTTCTTCATTGATAAATGCTTCCGAGCTAAACCTTATTGACATGGCAGAGAATAACTTCACTGGAGTGATCCCTAGTTCAATTGGAAAGATTGCAAAACTCAATGTTTTGAGTCTTCAGTTGAATCAATTTCAAGCTAGTACCAAGAAAGAGTGGGAGTTCATGGACAGCCTAGCCAACTGTACCAAGCTTGAAGTTTTCTCCCTGGCACAAAATCGTTTACAAGGCCAAGTACCAATGTCACTTAGTAACATTTCCTCTCAGCTTCAGTATCTATATTTAGGGCAAAATCAACTATCTGGGGACTTTCCTTCCGGCATAAAAAAATTCAGCAACCTAATTATTTTAGGATTGGATCACAACCAATTTACAGGTATCGTTCCAGAGTGGCTTGGAGCTCTGCAAACATTACAAAAACTAAGCTTACTTGACAACAACTTCATAGGGTTTCTTCCAACCTCCCTTTCAAATTTGTCTCAATTAAGTGAACTCTATTTGGGCTCTAATAAGTTCGATGGGAACATACCACTAAGCTTGGGAGGCCTCCAAATGCTTCAAGTATTGAGTATTTCCAACAACAGTATTCAAGGTAGGGTACCCAAGGAGATCTTCAACCTTCCAGCAATAACGGAAATTGATTTATCGTTCAACAAGCTATATGGACAACTTCCTATTGAAATAGGCAATGCCAAACAACTTGTAACTTTAGAGCTTTCCTCCAATACGTTATTTGGTGATATACCAAACACCCTGAGCAACTGTGATAGTCTAGAAGACATCATTTTGGATAGAAATGCTTTTACTGGAATCATCCCTACCACATTAGGCAGCATAAAAAGCTTAAAAGTTCTCAACTTGTCTCACAATAACCTAACTGGAACAATACCAGTATCGCTTGGCAACCTGCAACTTCTTGAGCAGCTTGATTTGTCATTCAACCATCTTAACGGTGAGGTTCCATCAAAAGGTGTATTCAAGAATGCAACTTCCATACAGATTGATGGAAATCATGGCCTTTGTGGTGGAGTATTGGAGTTGCACCTACACGAATGTTCTACTAAGACTCCAAATTCAACTAAGTCTAAGCAATTTGTAGTAGTCAAAGTTTTGATCCCGATAACCATCATCATATTACTTGCTACAGTAGCCATATCTGTCTTGTTGCTCAGGAGGAGAGAACATGAAGGGAAAAACACTTCTTTGACATCATTTGGTAGAAAGTTTCCAAAAGTTTCTTACAACGAACTTGCTGAGGCAACTGAAGGGTTCTCTGAGTACAATTTAATTGGCAAAGGAAGATATGGTTATGTTTATCGGGGAAAACTATTTCAAGGAACAAATTTGGTTGCCATCAAAGTTTTCAATCTAGAGACAATGGGGGCACAAAAGAGCTTCATCGCAGAATGCAATGCTTTGAGAAATGTGCGGCATCGTAATCTAGTTCCAATCCTAACTGCTTGCTCAAGCATTGATCCCAGAGGAAATGATTTCAAAGCTTTGGTGTATGAGTTCATGCCAATGGGAGACTTACATAAACTTTTATACACAACTCAAGTTGATGAAAGCACTTCAAATTTGAGACATATTACACTAGCTCAAAGGATAGGGATAGTGGCTGATGTAGCAGACGCATTGAACTACCTCCACCATAACAACCAAGGCACTATTGTTCATTGTGATTTGAAGCCAAGCAACATTCTTCTTGATGATAATATGACGGCTCATGTTGGAGACTTTGGCCTGGCAAGATTCAATGTTGATTCCACAACACCATCTTGCAGAGAGACAGCCTCAACCTCTTCTGCTGCGATAAAGGGAACAATCGGATACGTTGCTCCAGGTATTGCTCATATCTTTACATTGTCTTGTTTTTCCTATGGATTTTGTCTACTGTTTTGTGTGCTACCCTGTCAGTGTATACTGGCCTACAGAATGCGCAGGGGGCGGTCAAGCCTCAACCGCCGCAGATGTCTACAGCTTTGGAGTTGTTCTCCTTGAGATATTCATAAGGAGGAGGCCAACAGATGACATGTTCAAGGATGGATTGAGCATTGCAAAGTTCGCGGAGATGAACATCCCTGATAAAATGCTACAGATTGTTGATGGTCAGCTGGTTCAAGAGCTGGGCCTATTCAAAGAAGCTCCAATGGCTGGTGAGGAAAGAAGAGCGCATTGCCTTCTTTCTGTGCTAAATATTGGACTCTGCTGCACTAGATCGGCACCGAACGAGCGCATCGGCATGAAGGAGGTGGCTTTCAAGCTTCATGGAATCAGAGATTCATATCTTAGACGATACTAATTTTTTTTTGTCGCAATGACCGAAGGAGGCAATTCAATGTTATTAAGATTGAGAGGAAATCTTAGAGGATACTAAATTAAAGCAGCACTATCCTCTTTATGTTATTCTGTTTTGTTCGAATAATTTTCAAAAGACTTGAAGTTTTAAAGACATAAATTTTCTTATGCATGTACCACAAATTAACACTAAAAACTGTGGTACATGAGATGCACTTGTTAGTGCAGTGGCAAGAGTATGTGGTCACAAGTCACAACCCTAAGGTCTCCCGTGTTCAAATTCATGACATGCTCACATTTCTCTTTTAGTTAAATTGACTGGCTTCCTTCCCACTGTCCAACCTTTTTAGATACTAGTTACCCAATGCATAGTTTCTATACGTGAGACCAAACAATAAATTCATTCATCCATTTCCCTTTTTCATTCCTCCATTTCCCTTTTTTGTTGCTTGTTTCTTCATGCAAGACGTTAGTCTTCTATCTTTGCTCATTAGCTGCGTGCCATATCGCCAAAATTTCTACAATGTGACAGGGCCATTTTATTGCTATAGACTAACATTGGGAAGCTTGTTTGTATACCTCAGTAGCATGACCGGTAAACAACTGAAACTCTGCTTTTTGTGATGCAAATTCTGAAAAGATAAAAGCCTAAAAGAAGGTACCTCACAAGTTAATGAAAAAGAAAGATAAATGAGTAGAGGTATAAACATTATCTCTACCACGCACCTTATTTATAAGTGATGATTCAAAATTAGGTTGTTTAGCCCATCAATTGTGTCGCTAGCTAACTAATCGCAGAAGATAATTCACAAGTACTTTATTAGCCTAAAGGCCGGAATGCATGTCTGCAAACTATATTGTTCAACTATGGATAGAACACTAATCAATGCAGAGTTCACACTATCCTTTTGTAAGAATTGTCGACATTTCATGATTAAAGTAAACGATTATATATACATTAACGATGGTATGGTCGGAATATGAGATTTGCAGTAGAGCTACATACCTTGACTTGACTCTTAGATTGCTTGCAGCAAACGAAATTAAGACTCATTTAGTCATAATTCGTGTGCAAGTATGCATGGTGCCAAGCACTGACAAAAAAGTATACATTTTTTAGATAATGAAGACGTAAAAGTACATATCAGGGGTTTGTTTCTGGCGATTAATTAAGGTTGTCTCTATGGTGGGATGAGGTCATTGTGAGATTAAGACGTGCCCCAGCTGACCGGCCGATTTAAAATCTTCACAGGATAAATTAAAAAAATCTTCACAGAATGCAAATAACAAATTAACAACATTAATTTGGTTCTGAGTAACGAACTCGACTTAAGCAGCAAGTAAAGGCCGAATGATGCCGACTCAGCTATCTAGCTATCAGGGCGACTTAATTTGTTACATTCAACAACATTTCGTGACTAATGCAGTGATAATACTATATTATCCTATACTATACAGTACTATAGCAGGTACATACGCATCAAGTATGGAAATGAGATTTGTAGTACCTGAACTTTGACTCTTGGATGGCGACAATGGAGTCCATCAGAATCAAGCACAATTTCTTGGACTGATGATGCTGTCATGTGTGCTTTGGCGCTCAACAGAACACAGAAAAATGGTTTGATTAGTTTTTCTTTTTCTTCAGAAAAAAATGGCTGAAGAACTGCCAATATTTGTTTGATAAATTAGACCAAAGCAGTGGGAAATAAAGTCCAGTCTAGAGACACCGGTGAGAGTATCCTGTCTAGAAGCAGGGTTTGCAATTTCGTTCTGCGCGTTATAACTGGAGAAGACGAAATTTCTAAGATCTCAGAAATTGCAAAAAAAAAAACTCTGTATGAAATCATTTAAATTTTAAACAAATATGGACTAAATTTGAATAAATTTTGATCAATTTCACAAATAAATTTAAACATTTCTGAGATTCCTGAAATTCCCGAGATACCAGGTAGGACTGAAATCTCCAAAATTCCTGAAATTTTGGGAATTTTGAAACCAAATTACAAACCTTGTCTAGGAGCCGAAAACACTGTGAAACAGCTAGAGATTTACCATTTGCCTCTGTCATTTTTGAACCCGTGTTAGAGCGTAGGTACGTGAGTCCATGTAACGAAAATAGCAACAACCAACAAATTTGCACATGCAAGGACCTACGCAATTAACCGGCAGAACATGACATCCTTGACATCCTTGACAGATGCCACCGGACGCACCAAAGCCTGTTTTGTAGTAACTAGTTGAGTGCCCATGCGTTGCATTGGGAAAATTGTACGATAAAAAAACTAAAAAGCCATACATATCGAGATCAGTTTCTAATTTAACGGAAAATTGTTAAAGCCTAAGTTAAACACTAATATATACACGACATATTATGCAAATCTTCATTGATCATCTGATCCATATCCATGGCACTTGATGGAATATCTTTGCTTTTGAAAATAAGAGCAGCGAAGGGAACCTTCTGCCATGATGCTTTGCTTTCTATTTAGAAAAAAATGTATTTACTCTGAATAAAAACAACAAGCTTATAAATGTCTCTTTGCATTAGCAGAACAAATAAATCATTAAAAAAATTAAGAATTAAGAGAGACAACCTACATGACAAAACAACTGCCATTCTCTAAAAAATTTGATCAGACTTGAGGTCTATTGACACAACAACACACAACTGCACCAACACCATGATCAGACTTGAGGTCTATTGACACAACAATACACAACTGCACCAACACCATCCAGATGAACGATAATAAATTGTTTATCTAAAATTGATCCCAGTAAACAGCAGTAGTAGAGACCAGGGTTTCACTTACCGGCGGTAACCGCGCGGTTACCGTGGTTTCCGTGCCTTACCGCTGGGTAGCGGTAAGGGGAAGCCACGGTTTCGTTTGAACGAATTTCGTCGAATTCAAATTTTTAAAAAAAATATTGAAAAAAATACAAAAAATTCTCATAAATAGTATATGATTTATAGACAATAATGGTGAAAAAAATTGTACAAATTAATAAAGTTTGCTATAAATTTTTGCATGCAAACATTTTAAATTCGGGAAAAAAAGAAAAACCATCCATATGGGTCAATATGGGCCGGATTATTCACAAAATTCACAAAGTAGGAAAAGAAAAAAAAGGTTTTAGCCCACAGAACCACACGAAAACCCTAATTTGTCCCCCACCATGTTTTAATTTTTTTTTAATTTTTTTCCTTCCTTTTTCATCGAAAAATCATCTTACTGTGGTAATCGCGGCTTACCGCGCGGTTTTCTCGATCGTACCGCGGTTTGAATTCAAATTTTTTAACGAAAATAGCAACAACCAACAAATTTGCACATGCAAGGACCTACGCAATTAACCGGCAGAACATGACATCCTTGACGGATGCCACCGGACGCACCAAAGCCTTGTTTTGTAGTAATTAGTTAATTTATCCATGATTAGTTGTCTCTATAGTACTAATAGGGCCGGTTTGAAGCTAATTAATCGGTGGTGATCTTCACCTCGCTCGCCTTCTTCTCGCCGCCGGTCGTTTTCTGGGCTTGGCCACCGATCAGCTGTAAGCAAATCATGCCTATCCTTTTGATCATCTTTCAGTTAATCGTCTGGCTCTAAGCTTCAGCTCACAAGCTGCAATACTGCATATATGCAGCTGATTCGTCAGAATCTGAAACTGTTAGCATGACGGTTTGAGGGTGGTGCTACCTACAATATTTCTAAAAAAAAAATAGTTCTTATGTGTGGAAACTGGAAATTGATATGGCCGGTTCATGAACTGCCCACCATTGGCTTATCATGTCGGCAAAGGGATTAAACAAAACACTAACTGTGTGCTGTAGAACAACTTACTCAGTAACCAGGGGCAGCCGACAAATTATACATGCATTTCCAGTCGATTCAGAAGCCTATAATTAGGTAGCTCATGTTGTCGTGTATGCATACAGTAGTTTAGGAATAGCTCGAACTGTATCTGATTAATCTTGAGCTATAAGAGTAATTTCTGATTAGTCTTGAGATATAATAGTAGCTACAAGCCGTAATACCAGTATCTGTTCTTGTGTGCAGGGTTACGAAGAAAACTCTCAACCGTGTACATGTCTCACTTGCATTAGCCTGCAGTAACACTTGCTTGAATCTCAGTGAAAGCACGGTCAGACCAGAAAGCAAAGTTTGGAGCGGAGTACAGCCTAATTAAGCCAAATCATTCTTCAGGTACTTCAACTACTGCCCGCTGAATGTCTTAATATCTATCTGCCAACGACTTCTGAATTAGGCAACTCATGTATGCATCAGCCAGGAATGCATCCAGTAATTGAAGAATAGCGCAAGCGGTGTTCGATGGACACTGAGCTGTAATACTACAAGCTGTTCTTGTATGCAGGGTTATTTCTCAACTCTGTAGAGGTATCACTATAGCCAGCACTTACATCTCATTCAAGGGACAGAATTGAAAGCAAATTTTGAGAGAGTTCAGCCTAAGCTAAACCATTCTTCAGGTAGACAGGTACTTCAACTAGTACACACCGAATGTCTGAATATCTGCCAACGTTTACTGAATATCTAAATTTTACCTTCTGTCGTTTCTTCATCCGAATACAGCCAAGATCGATCAAAATTTGACCAAAGAAGCTCACCATGAAGATTACTACTAACACTGCACATTTCCTCTTGGTGTTGTTGGCCTCCATCTCCCATTCAGTCATCTGCTCAACATTCGGAAACGAAACAGATCGACTATCATTGCAAGATTTCAAGAATGCAATCAGTCTTGATCCACAGCAATCACTGTCCTCCTGGAATGACACTACCCACTTCTGCAGCTGGGAAGGTATCTCATGCAACTCCAAGAACCCACCTCGCGTCACTGCCATTCATCTCAGAAACCAAGGTCTGGTTGGCCACATCTCTCCTTCACTTGGCAACCTGACATTCCTCAGGAATCTGTCACTGGCAACGAACAGGTTCATCGGACAGATTCCTGAATCTCTGGGCCATTTGCGTCGTCTCCAATCACTGTACCTAAGCAATAACACGCTGCAGGGGATAATACCGAGCTTCGCAAACTGCTCTGAGCTTACAAAGCTATGGCTTGATCACAATGAGCTAACCGGAAGATTCCCTGATGGCCTGCCTCTTGGCCTTCAGGAATTACAAATCTCGTCAAACAATCTTCTTGGGACTATCCCTCCCTCACTTGGCAACATCACGGAGCTGAGGAAGGTCAGCTTTGCATTCAATGGACTCGACGGTGGCTTCCCTAGTGAACTCGCGGTACTGAGTGGTATGGAGATCCTGTACGCCGGCAGCAACCGGCTGTCAGGTGAGTTTCCGGAGGCGATCCTGAACATGTCAGCACTTGTTGAGCTTGCCCTCAACACGAACAGCTTCAATGGCAAGCTGCCGGCCGGATTCAGCAATTCGCTACCTAATCTTCGGCAACTCGCCATCGGCATCAACTTCTTTCATGGAGATATCCCTTCTTCCTTGGCAAATGCTTCGAATCTGATCAAGATTGATATGTCTGAAAATAACTTCACCGGGCTGGTGCCAGCCTCCATTGGCAAGCTTACTAATCTTTCAAGGTTGAATCTTGAGATGAATCAGCTCCATGCTCGTAGCAAGCAAGACTGGGAGTTTATGGATAGCTTAGCCAATTGCACTCAGCTACAAGGATTCTCTATAGCAAGGAATCAAATGGAAGGAGAGGTACCAATCTCATTAGGCAATTTTTCAGTTCAGCTGCAGCATCTTTACTTGGGACAAAATCAATTATCAGGGAGTTTCCCTTCTGGCATTGCAAACCTTCCCAACCTGATAATTCTTGGACTGGATTACAATCAATTTTCAGGTTCTGTACCACAATGGCTTGGAGGTCTGAAAACATTGCAGAAACTAAGCCTGTCTACCAACAATTTTACAGGATATGTTCCATCCACCCTGTCTAATCTATCACATTTGACAGAACTTCTTCTAGACTCTAATCAGTTCATTGGAAACATACCTTCAAGCTTTGCAAACCTTCAGTTTCTTACAACAATCACCATTTCTGATAACAATCTTCATGGTAGTCTGCCAAAGGAGATCTTCAGAATTCCGACGATAGCGCAGGTTGGGTTTTCATTCAATAATCTCAGTGGAGAACTTCCTACAGAAGTAGGGAATGCCAAGCAGCTCATGATTTTGCAGCTTTCATCTAATAATTTGTCCAGAGATATTCCTAATACTTTGGGTAACTGTGAAAACTTGCAAGAAGTTGTGCTAGACCAGAATAATTTTGGTGGAGGTATTCCTGCTTCGTTTGGCAAACTAATCAGCCTAAAATTCCTCAACCTATCACACAATAAACTAAGTGGTTCAATACCAGTATCACTTGGTGATCTTCAGCTTCTTGAACAGATAGATTTGTCATTCAACCATCTTACAGGTCAGGTCCCAAATAAAGGAATCTTCAAGAATTCAACTGCCATGCAAATTGATGGAAATCTGGCGCTTTGTGGAGGTGCACTGGAGTTACACTTGCCTGAATGTTCTATCACGCCTTCAAATAGAACTAAGCACAAGCTATCTATACTACTGAAAGTCGTGATCCCACTAGCCAGTATGGGGACACTTGCCATAGTGATATTGGTCTTATTTATGATCTGGAAGGGAAAACAAAGGACATACTTGAATTCTTTGCCCTCATTTGGCAGTGAATTTCCCAGAGTCTCTTATAAAGATCTTGCCAGAGCAACTAATGGGTTCTCAGCATCCAATTTGATTGGTGAAGGGAGATACGGTTCTGTATACCAAGGCCAGTTATTTCAAGACACAAATATAGTTGCTGTCAAGGTCTTCAGTCTAGAGACCAAGGGGGCACAAAAGAGCTTCATTGCAGAGTGTAATGCATTGAGAAATGTGCGGCATCGCAATCTGGTTCCTGTCTTAACAGCGTGCTCAAGCATTGATTCAAGTGGAAATGACTTCAAAGCACTGGTATATGAATTCATGCCACGAGGAGACTTGCATAAATTGTTGTACTCAACTGCACATGATGAAACATCTTCAGATTTGTGCTATATTTCACTGGCTCAAAGGTTAAGCATTGTGGTCGATGTATCTGATGCATTGGCTTACCTACACCACAACCATCAAGGGACAATTATTCATTGTGATATCAAGCCTAGCAATATTCTCTTGGATGACAATATGACAGCTCATGTCGGAGACTTTGGACTTGCAAGGTTCAAAATTGATTCCAAAACATCTTCTGGTAACTCGACCTCTTCATTTGTGATAAATGGAACCGTGGGATATATTGCTCCAGGTATACTGGTCGATTACACACTGTAATTTTATTACTCATTTACTTGAGAGAATGATTTCATGATCTGTTTATTTATCTGAGCATTTGTACTAAGCTCTTTCTACATGCAATCTGTAGATTGTGCCGGAGGTGGACAAATTTCAACTGCCGCAGATGTATATAGCTTCGGAGTTGTTCTTCTTGAGATATTCATAAGGAGGAGACCAACAGATGACTTTTTCGAGGATGGATTGAGCATTGCAAAGTATACAGAGATGAACATCCCCGATAAGATGCTGCAAGTTATTGATCCTCAACTGGTACAAGAATTGAGCCTCTGCCAAGAAGACTCAGTTGCTGTCAATGAAAGTGGAGCACACTGCCTTCTTTCCTTACTGAACATTGGACTTTGCTGCACCAAGTCAGGCCCAAGCGAGCGTATCAGCATGCAGGAGGTGGCTGACAAGCTACACGCAATCAGGGATTCATATCTCAGAGGATACTGAAACAAGAACTTTGTCAGGTTCAGTTGTTCTGTTTTGTCTGAAACTGAATAATTTCCCGAAGACTTGCAGTTCATCAAGTAGCATTTCTGAACAGTCGACAAAATTTAATCTACACGAACACTAATTCCAACTTCCGAGAAATGATTATTAACCTGTTTGTTTGACTGTTCCCCTTGCTGTTACATAATACTCCAGTTCATATCAGGTCCAAAAGTGATGGTCAAATAGTACTGCTTCCCATGTCAAAATTTCTTGATGGCTGCAATGTCGAGTTGACTTCGAGTCATGAATGGTGATATTGGAGCCCAACCAGATTAAGCCTCACTAGATTGAAAATTCCAAGGTCTCGTCTTCCTCAGAAAAAGTACAAACTGGCGTTTTACTAACAATTTCACTTCCACTAATCTCACCGAAAGGGACAGATCTTCCGAAAAGTGAGACCATTCTGGTGGTCAATGACGGCATCTTCAGGAAAAAAAAAAAAAGAAAATCCCTTTCCTTTTGTTTGGTTCATCATGGTGGATGGGATTGAACGATGATTAGCAGGAAATCGAGGTTTATTAGCAAATGGTAGGAAGTAGTTTTTGCACGATATGACGTACATTGGGGGATTGCCGTGAGTGACCATCGAAGAAGAAGCGCATCGGAGACGGCGTCCGTCCACCATCTCTGCGCATCAGCGCCGCCAGAAACACTGTGATGCGCCGCTTGCCAACGACGCCACCGGCCGGCGAGCAGCTGCAGCTGCAGCTGGGACGCACGCGGCACGCACCAGTGGGGAGGAGAAGCTCTCCTCGAGCTCCGGCTAGGCACCGGAGACCACCGGCGGCGTCCGGCGGCGCGAGGTGGGAGCCGGCGGCCGGCGGCAAGGGGGAATGACTTACAAGATTTTTTTTTTTTTGAGATTTTTTTTAGGGATTTTTTTTTAGATGAGGAGGCTGAGAAGTCAAGTAGTCAACCATCCCGGTTGAGCCCAATGGAATTTTGGGCTGATTTACTCTATGAGGCCGGAAATGGACATCCCTTCTTCCTATAAAGTTGATACCCACTGTAAGGTATTCATTGCTATAAAGAAGGCATTAGGTTAAGCCACGTCACCAGTATTGTCAACCTTCGAGTCTTTACATGCAGGCTATTCTAGCCGTTCGATCTATACAGCATATCCATTCTCACATCAATTTGTTCAACTCAATAAGGCCCACTAACTAACAATCACATTGCAGCCCAAAACAACGGAAGCTGATCCCTTCGGTTACGATGGTGACTCACTCGCAATCGCAAGTAACGATGTCGTCCGCGTCCATTCATTTCGGCACCAGCGATCCTGCGCCTGAAGTCCTGCAACGATTCATCTGCTCACCACATGCAGCAGCCACTTAACTTTCTTCTCCTAAAACCGTTCAATCAATGGCTATATATGATCACACACATAGCCCAGATCGATTTATTCCTCTTATCTACTGCTCAGTTCTTGGCCATTGTCGCGTGGTCATCACATACATACATACATACATACATACATACATACATACATACATACATACATACATACATACATACATACATACATAGCTCATGGGATCGGAGCTGATTTGATGGTTCTCTCCTTTTTCTTTTCTTGCTCTATCTTTTTCATACACCTAATGATCTGATGCATGCACGCTTTGGATTTTAGGGTGTTCAGGGAAGAGGAATTTCGTGCTACAGCAGCGGGCTAAACAATCAGTTGGTGCATACAACTCTCAAACTCGCTGATGTTGAATTACCGATGTGGTTTTGACCCTGTCAATTTTTTTGTTTTATTTGTAGCCGCTGATTAATCGTCAAAATACCAAGCCTCTGTATCCATGTATGTCCATGCATGTTCACTACGCCACTTAATTAATTGTAATGGATTGGATTGCATTGCATGGGTTTGTTGGTTGATTGAACCTAACTAGCAAGTTTATAGGGTACAAAGGGCATGTTAGTTTTTCAACGACATCACAACACTAATTTATTTACATTTGGGTTAACTGATGTGTTGATTTAATTTCAGGGCATCACGATTTGGATAACTCATGCAATTTCCAGTGGATTCTGTTTATATGATGTAAGATGTGTAGCCTTTCCAGGTATTTTTCTTTCAGAAAACCTCTATTCACCTAAAATTCAAATATAATTTCAATATACCGGAGGTCATTTAAGGCTTCAATGGACAAAACTGTTTCTGTTGTAATATTCTTCCATACGTATCCTTTAGGTTTCACTATACCTCAGTTTGATTCTTTCAATCCCTGATTAGGAAGAGCATTTTTTTTTCATGATAGTTTCAGTATGGGTTCCTTTATACAGATCTTTTTTTCAGGTTAAGAAAAACCAGCGTTAATTTGCTCAACCGTTAACATGTGTTTCCTTAATGTTAATGACGCATCAAGCATTTGGTTCCATTAAGATCAATCACAATAAGCGTTGAGAAGGCAAATGAAGATATTACCGTGATACTCTATGCATTGTGTAATAAACTAAGAACTGTTTTTTTTCCTTTCCTTTTTGGTTGAAGCCGTCCGCATAATCTCAGATTGTTTCTAAGTATGGCGTGCACTTATTAGCTTTCAAGTTGTTTCTATGAATTGGTTTGCATAATGTCAAAGAACAACAGATAGTCCCTCTCCTTGCTCAGCTTATGATCCGTACTATAAATTCCCGCTGCAACGCGCGGGGAATCTACTAGTTTTTACAATTTTCCAGCCCAATAAATAACGAAATGAGTACTGAAATGTTTCCTTTTTTTTTGGGTCAAATTGCGCTGCGCTCCCAACCTCCTCTCCGGCGACCGGCGGCGCGCCGGCGACCTCCTCTCCTTGCACAACCTCTCCTACATTGCTCAGGCTGTAGGCTCTAGCGGCGGGCCACAGGGAGTTTCTTGCCTTTTTTTATTATTATTGAGAGAGAGAGATGATTTGTAGTTGGGGAATTTTTGCTAATTTGGTGATTTGTTCTAACCTAGGAGGAGGAGCATGGCCCCATTTTGATGTTTTTTTTTTTGAAAGAAATTTCGGAGGAAGTTGAGAGGCAAGTGAAGTCTCCATCGGCCCGTGGAAACCCTGGAATCGAGGTCAAACAGGTGCGTCTTCTTCCTCCCAAGTCAACACTTCACGGTTAAAAGACTAGTAAAATACTGCAATTGATATGCTACCATGAAGTACCATCAGTAGAAGATTCGAAATGATCCACTGAATTTGGCTCTTGGATGGTGACTATGGAGTCCGAACAAAAATAAGTTAAGCACGCGGACTGAGTTAGGTTGCAAGAACTCTTTTTTATATAATTTTAGATAATGGAAACATATCTTCCTGGTTGCAAGCATTGGTTGCTGGTATATGAGGTGTCTGTCCATGTCTTGCTTGATTGCATTAGTCAACACTCGACACTTCCACTTCATTTAAATCTTGCTGAAGGACCATAGTAGAAAAGCATAAACCATCAGAAAATGGAACTTGGCTCAAGCTAAACCATTCAGGTATATCAACTTCTAAGCATTTAATGTTTGATTTTCTTGCTTTCACTTTTTTTCTTGACAAAAAATTCTGAATGTCTAAATATTTGGTAATGTTTTCTGAATATCTGAATTTTCCCTGTGGTATTGTCTATGCATATGAGCAAGATTGATGAAAGTTCGATGAAAGTTGATTACCACGAAGGCTACTGCAGTTGGACAGTTTCTCTTGTTTCTGATGGCTTGCAGCTCACAAGCAGTCATCTGCTCAACTTTTGGAAATGAAACAGATCGATTGTCACTTCTTGAATTCAAGAAGGCAATCAGTCTTGATCCACAGGAATCCTTGATCTCCTGGAATGATGCCACTACTGCAGCTGGGAAGGTATCTCATGTAGTTTGAAGAATCCAGGTCGTGTCACCTCTCTTAATCTTACAAACAGAACTCTAGTAGGGAACATCTCTCCTTCACTTGGGAACCTAACATTCCTGAAGTATCTTGGCCTACCCAAAAATGCACTCACTGGAGAAATTCCTCCTTCACTTGGCCATTTGCGTCGCCTCCAGTATCTCTACTTGAGTAGCAACACACTGCAAGGAAGCATACCAAGCTTTGCAAATTGCTCAGAGCTTAAGGTTTTGTGGGTGCACAGAAACGATCTAACTGGGCAGTTTCCTGATTTGCCTTCAAAGCTTCAGCAGCTCCAACTTTCAATCAACAGTCAGACAGGGACAATCCCTGCTTCTCTTGCCAATATAACCTCACTGAAATTTCTTAGTTGTGTGTATAACCACATAGAAGGTAACATTCCGAATGAGTTTGCAAAGCTACCCAACCTTCAAACTCTTTATGTGGGAGCTAATCAACTGTCAGGTAACTTTCCACAAGTCGTCTTGAATCTTTCTACTCTCACTGACCTTAGCCTTGGTCTTAATCATCTGGAGAGGTGCCATCCGATCTCGGTAGCGCTCTTCCCAATCTTGAGATATTTGAATTGCCTGTCAACTTCTTTCATGGGTATATTCCCAGTTCGTTGACAAACGCTTCTAATTTATATTTCCTTGAGTTATCAAATAACAATTTCACTGGATTGGTGCCTAGCACAATTGGCAAACTTAACAAGCTTCAGATGTTTAATCTTGAATCGAATCAACTCCAAGCATATAGGGAGCAAGACTGGGAGTTTCTGCAAAGCTTGGGTAATTGCACTGAGCTACAGGTTTTTTCCATGACTGGCAACCGTCTACAAGGGCATGTGCCAAGTACGTTGGGTAATCTTTCTGAACAACTCCAGGAGCTACACTTGGCAGAAAATAATCTTTCAGGGGATTTTCCTTCAGGTATAGCAAACCTTCGGAACCTGATTATTGTGGCATTGGCTGTTAATCAATTTACAGGTGTGCTTCCAGAATGGCTTGGAACCATCAAAAATTTGCAAAAAATATCTATGGGCAGCAATTTCTTTACTGGAGCCATCCCATCATCTTTCTCAAATCTGTCTCAATTGGGAGAACTATATCTAGACTCAAACCAGTTAGTTGGCCAGTTACAACCAAGCTTTGGAACCCTCCCAATCCTTCAAGTATTGAATGTTACGAACAATAATCTTCATGGTAGCATACCAAAGGAGATCTTCAGAATTCCAACCATAGTGCAAATTAGGCTATCTTTCAACAAATTAGATGCACCCCTTCATAATGACATTGGCAAGGCAAAACAACTCACATATCTGCAGCTTTCGTCAAATAATATATCTGGATATATTCCTAGCACTTTGGGTGACTGTGAAAGTTTGGAAGGGATCGAGTTGGACCACAACGTTTTCAGTGGAAGCATCCCTGCATCTCTAGAAAACATAAAGACCCTAAAAGTTCTCAACCTGTCTTACACCAACCTGACTGGATCGATACCAGCATCTCTTGGTAACCTGCAACTTCTTGAGCAACTAGACTTATCATTCAACAATCTTAAGGGTGAGGTCCCAACAAAAGGTATATTCAAGAATGCAACTGCTATGAGGATTGATGGAAATCCAGGACTTTGGTGGGGGTTCACTGGAGCTAAACTTACTCACCTGTTCTAGCATTCCTTTGAATTCAGTTAAGCATAAGCAATCTATTTTACTCAAAGTAGTGCTCCCAATAGCTATAATGACTTGTTTTGTCTTTGCCATCTCTATTATGTGGTTCAGAAAGAGAAAACAAACGAGACATTCTATTTCTTCACCCTCATTTGGCAGGAAATTTCACAAAGTTTCTTACAGTGATCTTGTCAGAGCAACTGAGGGGTTCTCAACATCCAAATTAATTGGCAGAGGAAGATATGGTTCTGTATATCAAGGGAAAGTATTTCCAGGAGGAAATGTGGTTGCTGTTAAAGTTTTCAATCTTGAAACAAGGGATGCAGGAAAGAGCTTTATTGCAGAATGTAATGCCCTGAAAAATGCGCGACATCGTAATCTAGTCATTATCCTTACTGCATCCTCCAGTATTGATTCGTCTGGAAATGATTTTAAAGCCCTGGTGTATGAATTTATGCCACGAGGGGACTTACATAACTTGCTATACGCAACTCGAGATGGTGATGGATCTTCAAATTTGTGTTATGTTTCCCTTGCTCAAAGGTTAAACATTGTGGTAGATGTGTCAGATGCAATGGCATACCTACACCATAACCACCAAGGAACCATTGTTCATAGTGATCTAAAAACTAGCTCATGTTGGAGACTTTGGACTAGCAGCATTCATATCTGATTCTACAACATCATCTTTTGGTGACTCAAATTTGACTTCTTCCATTGCAATAAAGGGAACCATAGGATATGTTGCTCCAGGTATTGCCCATTTTACATTAAGTTTTCTTTGCTACTGAACTGGCACATCCCAAAGTTTGTATAATTATGTGAGCATATTAGAGAATTGGGAGTAAACTCTTTCTGTTTGTGTTTACAGAATGTGCTGGGGGTGGTCGAGTTTCAACTACCTTGGATGTTTACAGCTTTGGAATCGTTCTCCTCGAGATATTCATTCGAAGGAAGCCGACTGATGACATGTTCAAGGATGGACTTAGCATCGCAAAGTATACAGAGATGAACTTCCCTGATAAGATGTTGCAGATTGTTGATCCACAGCTACTCCAAGAACTTGGCATTTGCCAAGGAGCCCCAATGGACATTGAACAAAATGAAGAGTGTTGCCTTCTTTCGGTGTTAAATATTGGACTTAATTGCACCAAATTGGTCCCCAGCGAGCACATGAGCATGCAGGAGGTGGCATCCAAGCTACATGGAATTAGGGATGAATATCTGAGAGGATACTGAAGCAGCATATTGTCTCTGATTTCCCTAAATAATTTGCGAATGAACTTTGTCAGCATGAGTCGCAATCAGGACTAACAAACAGTTGGCATGATTTTATCCCAGCGTAAATAGTGTTGATGCATGGAGTAGAAAATCTCAAAAGAGGTATGAATGGGACTACATCTTATATCAAATGTCACTGATACATTAAGTATAAATTAGACATTAGTCTGTCAAATATTTCTGTAATGACATCAGTTCTCGTTGATGCAACATATGCTATATTAACATAATGCCAACTCACACTATTGTGAATTGTACAAAAAAAAAATCTAAGTCATTGTGATCAATTTAGTTTGGAAAAAAATATAATTATTTACATGCACTTTTGAGAAAACGAGGAAATATCCTCTACTTTTCCACAAATTGGACCTGGTTGAAGCAAATGCTGGGAACCAAACGCCCGTTATTAGTTCGTGCCACAAGGGCACTTACATAATTTGCTATTCTCAGAGGCAGGCAGATAATCGATGGACCGGAGAGCAAATTTAATAATAAACGATTAAAGGTGATGACCACCTCTTATTTTATCATCAGTTTTCAGTGGTGATATGTCACAAGCCTCGGTTTTCTCTGAATTTGGCTACGAGGCAGCAGCATGCCGCCACGAGAAAGTTTAATTATAGAGCTGATGAACACCTCTAATTTTATCCGTGTCATTTGTATGCTACAATAGTGGGGAAGCACAAGCGATGTGGTGGTTGAATCGTGAGTTCATGATCCACTCATCAGTGTGCCCACAAATATTACGCACACTTGTAGTGGGCTTTCGATCGATAGGAAATTGGTGAGATGGTTATTTGCATGATTAGTGGTCTGTGCGTGAGCCTGTGTCGGATAGTTTTGTGTATGAGATCACGACCTCTGCCATAAGGCACATTGCTATCAAATTAACTAAATAAAAAAAAAGTTGTAATGGGACAATCCAACTACAAGAAAACCAGTTGGTAGGCTAAGAGCACCATATAGATTCTAATAAGCAAGCCTACACCACTTATAATGGAATAACACACCATCCGCTATCAACTCCAAGAGTATAAAACCATTACGCATAATACGAAAGATAATCATTTTGGCAATGTGAAATTGAGCAACAAGGTGCACTAAGCTAACATAAAATCACTTATTCAAGCACTTACACAGTTCCTAGGGCAACTACCAAAAATATTATTAAATTTTTAGAGAGGGAATAGTGAAAGCAAATAAAACACATCTCTAGGAAAAACGAGCACCATAGTAGTAAAAAAGATGTCGAACACAATATATAAACAATATCCCCCACCCCCACCCCCCACCACAAGAAAAAAACAAAGCATAAACACTTTTATTTTCAGTGGAACTCATTACTACAGAGATGATTTTTCCATACACATTCCCCCTTTGAGATCGCAGGCGCGCCACTTAACAAGCCCATATGTAAAAATAGGTTTATTTTTCATACTTAACTCCTTGTGGCCCGCCTACAAAAATAGACAGACAAACAACGTCCGACTAAAATCGACGCTCCATAACCCTAGCGGCATATAAAAACTCCTCTCCTCTCATCCTCCCTTAGCCACTGCATCCTCTCTTCCTCAGACCTGTCTCTCACCCACTCTGGGTATCTGACCTAATACCCATAGGAACCAAGCAAATGACCATATATGACAAATGTACTATCCTGGATATGTAGATTTCAGGTTTGGTATCAACAAGTATCTGAATCGGTTGATAGATCTGACAACCATATTTATCATTGTGTAGCATCTGTGCAGGTATCATTGGTATCGCCTGTTTATCGGATAGGTATCATGGTTCGATCAGCATATTGTCTATCATACATGTGGCATTAGGAATTTCTCCTCGTATATTTACTGCTTGGCTTTTGAAGTTCACAAGGATTATTTCAAACTATATATTCTGTTGGGTTGCGACTTGTTGGTTGATTTGGTTATACACTAGTGATATGACTTTTGATAGAAAAGTTACTGAGACTTTGCATGTTATCTTCTTAATTATCCATTGGCTGCGTAATTGGGTTCACAGGATTTGGTTGTTGCGGCGTATCTACGTTTGGAGCATGTAAATGTGTTTGGTGGTGTGCATCTTAGGTATGTAGAGTTCAAGAGTATTCTCGAAAAAATTGTATCAACTTGATATAATTGGTTGAGTTCAATCAAGTTTTTATTATCTAAAAAAATAAGTATTGTGTAGGCCTAATTTAGGAATTGATCGTGATAGGATGTTAAGACCCATCAGGTACGAGATGGCTTGTGGTTGCGCTGGCCGTAGAAGGGATACAAATTAAAAAATAAAGATAAGGCGATGTTCATCATACCGTCCGTTTTCTAGATTATCTATGAGGCAAAACAATATACAAAAACGACTATCTAGCTGTCTCAATCACCCTGTAGGTGAAAAGGATGGTAAAGCTCTCGATTCATATGCATGGGGCATTTATAATATTGTAATTGTCCCCATGCACCAGGTGTCCAGGTTGAGTTATATATAGATGTACTGTAGATTGTTTTCCACTTGAAAAAAATTAACAGTGGGTGGAATTACAGTCACAGAACACTGATCAAGAATTCAAGATCAGAGAGCATCAGGGCTCTAGCATTCACACAATACTGCCTATTTGCTTGCCTTTATGCATGTATGCCAAACTTATACTGTTGTGACATCCTTTTATATCTTGTCTTCGAATATTGGAAAATTGGCGGAGCATTACTGTATCTACTCGTGGGCTAGCATTTTCATTTTCACTTGTTCGGTCACAATATGACAAGGCTGTCACTTTCCCCATATTCTTTGTTGAAAATGGGCCACTACACAAGCCATTTTTGACTAGCTGTACGGACAGGAATTAAAGGAGGGTTATGATGATATTGTTTAATTCAAATGCTTTTAGAGGTTTTGGCATTTGGGAGACAGCTTTTCTTTACATCTAAACTTTAAATAATATTATTGCAAAGCGAAAAAAGGAACTGCTGTAAGAGACATAACAACGGTATAATTATATATTGTCCAATCTTGATTTGAATTTACAAAACAAGTCCTAGTGCTTACAAAATCACCTTTCTATGCCAATTTAACACAAAAAGGAAGTTCAGCACCAAAACCTCATATTGTTGTGTCCGACGATACATAATCTCATTTAAACACTACTACGAAAACCACCTTGCTGCAAGCGGCATAAATGTTTTTTGAGGTAGTTGGGCGAGTTGCTCGTAACTTAGAGCATCCCCAGTGTGTGAATAAATCGAAACGTCGCGCCATAAAATAAACCGAACACATTGTGGAGAGTCGAATCGTATACGTTAGAAGCAAAATCGCATTCAGCAAAGGAATCTAACCAAACTGAATAAAAAATTACACCATCGCAACTTGAGCATATACACACAGACATGTGGAAGAAACAAAATAATATTTTATTGGCTTTCTCTTTGCTCAGTATGAGTTGCGGGACTCACAAATTGGTATTTACACTGTAAAATTCGAACAGTCTGACATGCTACTGATTTTGCACAGCAAAATTGATGGCAACACTAGAGATGCTCTTAAGGCCTATGCTGGCCATCCACCGGGGTTGTAAGAACAGCCACTCATGGAAATTAATTTCACTACAAGTGGCTCGGCAAAAACAGACACCTAAGAAAATTCATTTTCTAAGGGTGCCTAAATTTGCACATGCTACAAAGGAGGCCCTATGACACTGCCCCCTACGTGCACGATGACCATAGACGGCCCAAAAGCGACCACCTGTGTTGTAATGGTGTGTCGGCAAAAAAATATTTTTTAGAGTGAAAGTAGCATTACTGTCAGAGAGCAATGAGCTGACAACACCGAGTCATACAACATTCACTACCACAAAATTGTTAATAATAGACATGGGTTGACGACTTAACATCGATCACACGTGCAGAAGCAGAACACCTTCGTCTCTAGATATAGCCGTGTGTGCGACTTGATTTCCCCCAGTGTTAGAAAAACCCAAAAACATTTATATTTTACTATGTATTTATACACTTTCGTAAGTCACAAGGCACACGATTTTTAAAGCGAGTGTGGCACTCTTTGTTCATAGTTTGCTTATCATCGCCAAAAGCACTTCTTGGTTATAAAATGGAAGCTATTATTTGAGTTCACCTCTCAAAAACTTATAATACATATTAGCCATTCAAATTATTTCAAATGAATAAATCATCAACTAAAAAGTGGTAGATCTCGTTGACCTCTACAACTTTGATGTGGCGCATGTGTCCATCAAGGGCCATTTGAGACTTCAAAATTCCATTCATATTAGATCTAAGAAATTCAAACATTTCTCAGAAATTCAAAAATTCAACACATATTTTGACTTGTAAATGATCTAAAATGAAATTATTATTGTCTACAGGGTTGTAAATCGCATTAAAATCTACCACTTTACATAGAGTATGTCTTTACCCGAGATCATTTGGAATATTCAAACATTCATATTTTAAAATAGATATGGGACCTTGTAACACATTTAAAAATATAAAGATATATCAGATGGAAAATTTATCAACTACAAAGTTGTTGATCACATCTGGATCTACAACTTTGATATAAATTGTGTCTCCATTTGAAATGGCATTGAAAAAACTAGTGTTTATATGCCTATGGAACAGCAACATATCTGACGAGGAAGATCACATATGTTGGTTTAGGGTACCTGAGATGTTTTTCCTCGAACCATGCCCATGACGATGGAAATCATTTATAAATGTGTTTTCTTTAGATGAGTATGTGATTTGAGACCTTGATATTACAGACATTTTTTTAACGCATATGTGATGATGATTGGTTAGGAATTACCCTAGACGGTTTGCCTTTCGACGCATCTCTGGTGTCATTTTAGAGATACTATTTCTTTTCTCGTCTGTGATATGGGCCTTACATTTCTGCGTTTCTATGGTAGGGATTGAATTAAGCGGTTGTTACATCATATTCTAGCTAGCTAGCTCAACCTTTTCCTTGTGTATGCCTATACATTAAGGATGCATATCGATCATTTTGTCCACGATCAACTTGTCTAAAAAAGCGCACAGAGTTTTCTTTCTCGTACTATAGCCCAAAAAGGGTATGTGTATAGTCCCATGTGAAGGAGTTGTAGCATTCAAGCGTGTTCTGATATGTAAGTTAAATCTTTTTTTTATTGCACCTAAACTACTGGTCTAGATCCATTAGATTGAATTTTCATTTATAGAAACCTGGTAGAAAACATTGTTTTATGTACACTTCATATATATAACATTAATCTGAATCAAAACATCATATAACACCCTCATGCAATTATTAAAACACCTGTTGCGTACAAGAATGTAGGTGCTAAACATCATGTTGTATAATATCAAAACACGGCAATACCAAAATTGGGGTGAATGGTAGCGGAATGAAAATTCATCATTAAAGGAAAGACAAGGAAAAAAAACCTTTTTCTATTGTTCTAGTAAAATATAAAGGAACGAGAGCGAGACTATCCCACTTTACTTTGCATAAAAATGGTATTTATTGCATCAAAGTGTTTACAACTGACTCCAAAGTATTCCTAATCTCACCATCTAAATTATAAATGAAAGAGCAAAGAGTCTAAAATCATAATTTTTCTCTCCACACAAGTGTCTTAGTCAATTACTCTCCCCCTGTAGTGTTTGTACCCATAATTAACCTGTGTTACCGTAATAGCCTATTAGGACTCCTAACCCTCTTAGAATTCTTGAATCTTCCGAATTTGCACCCCTGCCCCCAAAATTCAAACTATGACTCCAAGTCCTAACAGGATCCCCTCACGCACATCTATTTTCTAATTTGGACTTCCTTTAAATTTGAATCATACAATTTTTTATATATGCATACATATCTCATATGCAACCCATATGGAAACCTCGACTTCACGTGCATCATTCTTGAGCTTTTTTTCCTAACTTCAACAAGTTTGTTTGGTATGTTCGCGTGAGGTGTAATCTTTATTTATTGAGAAACAGTTGGTTTCTATTTTTAAGTAAAATGCATTCTTTATTAAAATAACTAAAAATGTGAACTTCGAATGCTATAAAATATGTAGTAAAAGTACTATCGCTTTCACATAGCACAAATGTTTCACTAAAATAAATCCGTTATTATATCTAAAATTAATTTAATCTACTTTGTCTATGCAAGTAATCAAGGCCAAAGAACAACCAAAAATATATATATATCTATATTTGGCCAGACATGAAGATCACAACAACTGGTCTGCTTGTGGTGCTCATAGCATGGAGTGCACAAGCTGTCATCCAGTGGCGGACGCAGGATTGCAAAATTGGGGGTACAAATTTTCTTGATACATCAGAAGAGCTATAGTTTTTTACCAGATCAAAATAACATGAATTATGTAGGAGTTGCAGAATGCTAAGAAAATCACTTCTAATCAAATATACATGTTTGGTTGGTAGCTTTTTGGGGATATTTTGCAATTCTAGAATAAATTATACCTAACAAATCATATACACATACATTTTACCTAATAAATCCTAGTGTATTTAAGAAATATTGGGGGTACAAGTCTACCCCATGTCCCATGCTCTGTCCGCCCATGCTGTCATCTGCAACTCCTTATATGAAACTGAAAGCGATATAGATCGAGAGTCACTTCTTGAATTCAAGAAAGGAATCAGCATGGATCCACGGCAAGCCCTCACATCATGGAGTGACAGTAGTCATCTTTGCAATTGGGAAGGAGTCTTGTGCAGGGTGAAGATCCCTCGTCGTGTTACTTCTCTGAATCTTACAGATCGAGATTTAGTAGGGACTATTTCCCCTTCACTTGGAATCTAACAATCCTGAGGTTTTTGTTCCTGCCAGCAAACTCATTCACTGGAGAGATTCCATCGTCGTTAAGTTACTTGCATCACCTCCAAACCCTTGACTTGAGCAACAACACATTGCAAGGAAGGATACCTGATCTGACAAATTGTTCCAGTCTCAAGGTGTTAGGGTTGAATGGTAATGTTCTAGTTGGACAGATCCCTAATTTCCCTCTTCAACTTCAAGAATTGAAGCTTTGGCGCAATAACCTCACTGGAACCATTCCTTCTTCTCTTGCCAATATCATGTCACTAAAAAAGATTAGCTTAACTTACAACAAAATCGAGGTGGTAATCCCAAATGAGTTAGCAAAGTTGCCTAACCTGCAGTTCTTGTTTCTTGGTGTAAACAAGTTGGAAGGTAGGTTCCCACAGGCCATCTTAAACATTTCTACTCTCATTGGCCTTAGCCTTCTTTATAATGATCTAACCGGAGAGTTACCATCAAATCTCTTAAACTCTCTACCTAATCTGCAACACCTTGGTTTATCTGCCAACTTCTTTCATGGACAGATCCCAAATTCACTTGTAAATGCTTCCAAACTATGTGTGTTCGATATATCACGGAATAATTTCACCGAGTGCTACCCAGCAACATTGGTAAACTAACCGAACTATCATGGTTCAATCTTGAGCATAACCGACTCCAAGCTCGTAGCAAGCAAGATTGGGAGTTTATGACAAGCTTAACCAACTGTAGCAAGCTGAATATTTTCTCAATGAAGCACAATCTTCTTGAGGGCCGTGTGCCAAGTTCATTAGGTAACCTCTCTATTCAGCTTCAACATCTGTTTTTGGGAACAAATAAATTATCAGGAGATTTTCCTTGTGGGATAGCAAACCTTCCTGGCCTAATGATGCTAGGGTTGGAAGAAAACCAATTTAGCGGCATTGTCCCAGAGTGGCTTGGAACCCTGCAAAATTTACATGGCATAGAATTGTCCAACAACTTTTTCACAGGAGTTATTCCATCATCCATAGGAAACATATCATTGTTGGAACAACTTTTTCTAGAGTCCAACCAGTTATATGGTTATATACCCTCAAGCTTAGGAGAACTCAAAATTCTTAGTGTATTGAGTATCTCCAACAACAGTCTTCATGGCAGCATACCAAAGGAGATCTTCAGAATTCCAACCATATGGAAGATTGATTTATCTTTCAATAATTTGGATGCACCCCTTCATGATGACATTGGCAAGGCAAAACAACTCACATATCTAAAGATTTCATCTAATAATATATCTTGATATATTCCTGGCACTTTGGGTAATTGTGAAAGTTTGGAAGAAATCCAGTTGGATCATAATTTTTTCAGTTGTAGCATCCCTACAACTCTAGGCAACACAAATGATCTAAAAGTTCTCAACTTGTCTTACAACAACCTGACTGGTCAATACCGGCATCTCTTGGTAACCTACAACTTCTTGAGCTTGTAGATTTATCATTCAACAATCTTAAGGGTGAGGTCCCAACAAAAGATATATTCAAGAATGCAAGTGCTATGCGGGTTTATGGAAATCAAGGAATTTGTGGGGGTCCACTGGAGCTACACCTAATGACCTGTTGTAGTGCGCCTATGGATTCAATAAAGCATACGGATTCTTTTTCGCTGAAAGTAGTACTCCCAATAATAGCTATTGTGGCTTCACTTATCGCTGCAATCTCAATCATGGGGTTCTGGAAGGGAAAACAAAACAAGCAATCAATTTCTTCACCTTCATTTGGTAGGAAATTTCCCAAAGTTTCTCACAGTGATCTTGTCAGAGCAACCGAGGGATTCTCAACATCCAATCTAATTGGCAGAGGAAGATATGGTTCTGTATATCAAGGGAAATTATTTGAGGAGAAAAATATGGTTGCCGTGAAAGTCTTCAATCTTGAAACGAGGGGTGCAGGAAAGAGCTTCATCGTGGAATGTAATGCCCTTAAAAATGTGCGACATCGTAATATAGTCACCATCCTTACTGCATGCTCCAGTTCTGATTCATCTGGAAATGATTTTAAAGCCCTACTCTATGAATTTATGCCACAAGGGGACTTACATAATCTACTATACTCAACTCGAGATGGTGATGGTTCATCAAATCTTAACAATGTTTCACTTTCTCTAAGGTTGAACATTGTAGTGAATGTGTCCGATGCATTGGCATACCTACATCATAACCATCAAAGAACCATTGTTCACAATGATATAAAACCTAGCAACATTCTTCTAAATGATGATATGACGGCTCATGTTGGAGACTTTGGAGTAGCGGCATTCAAATCTGATTCCACAACATCATCTTTTAGTGACTCACTTTTGGCTGATTCCAGTGCAATAAAGGGAACCATAGGATATATTGCTCCAGGTATTGCCCATTTTACATTCTCATAGCTGCTTAGCTGACACATTCCAAAATTTGTATATTTATGTGAACATGTTAAAAATGGGAACTTAATTACCTCTTCCTGTTTATATTTTACAGAATGTGCTGGGGGTGGTCGAGTTTCGACCTCTTTGGATGTTTACAGCTTTGGAATTGTACTCCTGGAGATGTTCATTCGACGGATGCCGACAGATGACATGTTCAAGGATGGGATGAGTATTGCAAAGTATGCAGAGCTCAATTTGCCTGATAACATGTTGCACATAGTTGATCCTCAGCTGCTGCAAGAGTTGCACATTTGTTACGAAACCCCAATGGATCTTGAGAAGAATGAAGTCAAATGCCTGCTTTCTGTGCTAAACATTGGGCTTAATTGCACCAGGTTGGTCCCAAGTGAGCGCATGAGCATGGAGGTAGCTGCCAAGTTGCATGGAATCAGAGACAAATATCTGACAACTCAAAAAAAGGAGGATAAATATCTGACATGATAGGATATTGAAGATTGAAGAGCTGAAAATGCAGATCAGTATTTTTCCCTGGATAACCTGTGAACAAACTACAGTTTGCCTGCTTGAGTCACAACTAGAACCAACAAAGAAATGGCATGATTTTTGTACCGGCGTCACAAATGTAGTTGAAGAATGGGAATAAATGGGTTGCCAGATTTTCAAATGTCACTTATGCGTCCAATACATAATTTACCGTGTGCCCAAATGTTTCTGTAATGACATCAGTTGTCGTTAATAGTGTGGGCATGTTAAGAAAACAGAAATGCTAATGAAATGGATTGAATACTAAAAAGTAAAATCTTATACTTATATTTTGCCGTGCGCTTGCTCCAGAGAACATACTATAATAAAAAGGAGATCATCAAAAGATCAATGCTAGGATTGAAGTCGAAGTCGAAGTCGAAGTATCAGGGGAGTACAAAGGTGAGGAAAGAATAGACAGCATCATAAAACATCTGGTATCACATATCAAGGTTTTTGTAAGCTAAAAACAATACAAGGCTACACAATCATGTTCATGTAGGATATCTCTACTGCCTGTCGTTCCAACTCAAGCAAATTGATAAAAATTGACAACACATGAAAATTGGGGGAGCAACAAAAATTTGAGTTCGGATGGGCCTTTGTAATAATGAGGTGATATATATGTGTGACGTCTTCGACACAGCTCAGTTAACTGCTGCCCCCCTTTTGTTTGAGGGTAATCTTGTCGCCTAAGCTGAGGGCAATTCCTTGTGTCTTGCTCCGTATTCTGATGTAGCCACCCAGCTTGCCATCGGCTTGCTTTTCAACGCTGATGTTCACCAATGCATCCTCGCCAAACACACTCTTGGCATAGAGATTAGCGGCGATGAACCCACATTCTCCATCAAGTGCGGATCTGATGTTATCATATACAAGTACAGGGTCAAATGTATTAGCACTCAGGAAGCAGTGGAATGTAAGCAATAAGATTTCAGCATGCTATAACCCCAAATTTGATGACAGCATATAACTAACCGCATGTCTTAACAATCATTTAAAAAATGTTTAGGGAAAAAGAACTTTCCATTATTGAACCTATTCACCCCATTAAGAGCAGTCTCGAAGTGAGATTCTTCTGTTTAGCTACCCACCAAAATAATCAACCATGTACTTGAACAGTCCACTGAAGCCATGTACATGTTTTGGGATGTTCTAGTTTTTGACATCCTATACAGGTATCTGGATTCTGGAAAGAATAATTGCTTATAAAATGATAAAAAAAAATATAATCAATCCATTTGGATTTATCGTGCGCGGAAGGTTTATTTGCCAGGTTTAAAAACTAAATTATTGTTCTAGTTTGTGATAACCTATGCCCAGTTCTCAGTTATAACAAAAACAGGTCCACAAACACCACCATTCTAGTATATAACCCAAGCAACGGGTATATGTATCTTTCCCAAGTAAACTAGGAATGATGCAGAAGCTACTCTTGGCCCAAGTAGACCAGCCTTATATGCTTTAGATGAATACAAGTGAACACCACTAGTCTGGTTTGTCTGGCACATGCATAAGAAAAGATGGGCGAATTTCCAATTCACAATTGTGCATGTATGTGGCTTTTCTTTATATAAGTCTAGATGAAACCCATGCAGATAAACTGATAAAAGCAGTATATCAGATAAGAAACAGCCCTTAGCAGGCCTAGTTGCAGGTTAACGTGGAAGGATAGTTTCCTTGAAACTTACGGTGGTGTTAGACACTTCATATTTGTTGATTTGATGATATGATCCAAAAATTCCTTTTCATCCTGAATCACAGTGTTCACCGCCACCTAATGGACAAGGAAAAAATAGTTGTCACATTAGGCCAAAAATCAGTCATTAAGAAATGGACATGATGAAAGCAATTTGATAATAATCAACATAAACAAATAATTAGTCCTGTTTACTAGATAAAGGCAATCCAAAAATCAATAATAGTAAAGTGACGACCCACAGTCCCCCACAATGCTACTTCTTTGCAAGAGACAAATGGTGAATTACAGTTTGATGTTTGCGAAGCCATAACAGATGTAATAAGTTAATAGTTACTACCTAATAAAGAACACAGAGAAATTGTAATGAAGAAGAAAAATCTAGCGGCTGCAAATAAATATGAGAGAATCTTGCAAAACAAATACTTGCAAACATTGAAGCTTGAGGAAAAAGCACCCTACCTTGTTTTCCCACTCAAATTCTGCCCACATGTTCCGGAAAGCAACATCAGCACAAGTAGCAGGTGAGATATAATCCATGATGTCAATGTGAATATCATTTAGGACAACCACTGATCGCTCCATTACATTTGAGGTCTCGTAAACTATGTTACCAAATATGACTCCAGTCTCTGTTGATGAAACCTTGATGTTGGCCCGAATATGCTTGCTTGACTCAGGAGCCAGCGTGTAATTCTGAGGGCGGTCAACAAGTTTGAGATCACCCATCGTTGCTAACTCCAAGCACAAGTTCTGAAGTGTCTCCTTTGTTCGGTTTATGACTGTAACATCAAGAACAATATCATAGTGATGCACAGTCACATATGCTTCAGCATACACAGGATCACTGAACCCTGTTAATTGAAGAATGCGGTTCAGTTTGTTTGCGTCATCTGCATCTTTGGTAAATTCACCAGTAGCAGCCTTCAAATCATCTTGGACCGCATCTTCCAACTCAAGTTGGCTCATTCCCTACAAGAATAAATGTGTGTATTAATGAACAAAGAAAGAACCACAAGATACCAAATTACTGTTCTTCTAAATACAAGAGAAGTCAGGACAACACAATAACGAAGTCACACTCTAGTCCGTGTTCTACCATATTACACAATAAGCTTAAATATGTTTAAGCTGTAGAAACAAAATGTTTCAGGCTGATATCTATTCAGAATAGTCTACACAGAGTATTGGGCCATTCATTGAAACACGGATCAAAGGAGGAAAATGCAAAATATTTGCATGAAATTCCAGCAACCACAAGAGAAGGCATATGAACAGGACTTCAACTTGCATAAAACAAATTTGTTGTGCAACATATTTGTGAAGCAGAACAGTAAGTAAACGCCTCTGCAAAAGCTACAAGGTGACATCTAGTTAAGTAAAATCTAATTGGAACAGGAGACAAATGTATATAGTTTTTTTTTATTACAGTTTAGAAGTAACTTGCTGAAGTACCATCAATTTTGACACAGTAGTTCAAATCATGTATCTAGCACTGCCTAATAGGAGATGTTCCATTTAAACCTAATAATACACAAAATCGTATTTTCATTTGGTGAGGATATGAATCAACAGATGGGGGATAATTGGTATTATCACTACAAGAGGCTACTTCGTTTTCAACTGATGTATCATGTTGTGATTTGCTTAAGATTTGGATGTTTGTGAACTGCTATGTTACTCGCACTAGCCAATTAGAATTGGATTATGTTATGTAGAACCTACAAGTAAAAGGGAAATAAGGTAGTTCCTACCCTCCGGCTCTTCAGGTGGTAGAAATCAATGAGATCATCAGGCTGGGCATGAGAGATCTGTGCCTTGGCCTTCATCTCTTCGGTCTCTCTGAATTGCTTCTCAGCAAGCATCTTCGTAAAGCTCTGGCGGCATGACTGCAACCAAACCTTCCTCACATCATCACCAGTATTGCAAAGCAACCTCACACACAGCACAATCCTATCATATGAGTCATTGTCAATAGGGTGGGGAAGGTAAGAAGACTGCCCCAACTGCAGTATGGACACCATAATCAGCAAGGCCCCAGTAGAAGCCTTGTTTGCTTCAACCTTTGATGGCTGGACCTCCTCCAGCCTAAGCACAAGCTTGGTGAGGGTACAGGCAACGACAGCAGCTAAGAAGAAATCACCCGACAGAATGAGAGATCTGAGATTCTGTGTGGAACTCAGTGACCCTGGAGCAACAGCTGGAGACGAAATGGCAGTCTCTGTGGCAGCACTCTGTGTAGCATAAGTGCCATCTGCAAGAACAACAGGCCTCCTAGAAGAAACTGTGACAGAGTTCACCACAGGCTGGGCTGGCTTTGATGCATCAGTTGATTCCCCTTCCTCAGACACAGTGTAGAATGGCAAATCACCAAGGCACTGCTTGATGGTTGAGATAGCACTCTCAACCTCAGATAGCGAAAGGGAGTACTCTCCAAGGATCCAGAGAGCACATGAGCAGACACGGGATGCACGGATCTGATAGAACGTATCAATCAGCCTCTGGATCATTGACACACGGAGTTTGGGGTTGGTCTCTATGATCTCACGCACAAACAGAACAACATCAACCGCTGCAGCAACATTAGTATCACCAAGGAAGTCCATGAGGAGGTGCACAACTGACCCAGCCACCTCTGGGTACTCAACAGCGCAGGAATGGATCGCCTGCACAAGCATCTGTCGGTACTCACCACCCTTCTCGAGATCCCCGGCCTGTGTCTTAACAACCTCCTTCTTGAGGTACATCACCACCTCCTCCACATTTCGGGGGGTAAGCAGATCAAGCACCAAATCAAGCACCTTCCTCCTGACATCCACATTGGGGCTTGAGAGCGCACGCAGCACATCCATAACCACATCCACCATGACATCACGATGCGAGGCACGCAGCTCATGCAGGCGGTCAAGGACAATGAGCTTCACATTGTTGTCACTCTGCGACGAGAGCAACTGACAGTAGGTGTTGGCAGCAGCACGCACCGCAGTGGGCGCCGAGGACAGGGACACCAGCACGCCGGCAGATTCATACACAACAGCACTATTGGGCGCCGATAGGAGCGAGATGATGATCTTAATATACCTTCCCTTGTCAGCACGGTTCGGCGAGCGGCAGACCTTGCGGATGAGATCTACAGCAGCCATCTGTAGAAGGTCAGGCCACTCAGCCACACGATCAGCATTGGTAAGCAAATACGCAATAGCCCGCTCCTGCGCGCAGGCGCAGAGCATGAGGAACGCATTCCGTCGCGCCGCCGCATCCTGCTCCCCAGCAAGCGCGCGATCCACGAGATCAGGCGCATCAGGGAGAAGCTGATCCCCATGGGGAAGTCGGTAGATCGCGGAGATCGCGGAGAGCGCGTGCCTACGGATGAAGTGGTGTCGATGCTCGAGGTTGGCGAGGATCGAGGGCACGAGCGGCTCGAGCAGCTCGGGCTCGTTGAGGCGGCAGAGGAAGCGGAGCGTCACACCCCGGATGTACTCGTTGGGATGCTGGAGGTTGTTGCGGAGGTTCTGGCAGATGAGGATCATCTCCGGGAGCACCTTCCCGGAGGTGGCGTCGCGCTTGTCGACGATCTCGAGGTAGAGGAGGAGAAGCTTCTGGATGGTGTGGTCCTCGGAGGGGAGGACGTAGCGGACGACGGTGATGAAGAGGTGGGGGAGCGTCTCGCCGTTGAGGAGGAGCATGATGGCGCGCTTCATCGCGTCGACCTTCGCCGCCACGTCGCTGCCCTCCAGGTCGGATTTGATCTCGTTCGCCATGGATGGGGAGCCCTTGTCGAAGTGGACCAGGAGGGTGCATGGCTTCTCCATGGCCGCCGCCGCCGCCGCCGCCGCCGGTGGGACGGATCTGCCGCGCCGGCGCTGCGGGGAAGGGGGGAGTGGTCGGTGGATCTGGTGGCTTGTGAGGGGATCGGATCTGGGAGAGAAGCCTCTCTATGCCGATGCGGCACGCGGAGGAAGACGAAGACGGAGGAGGAAGAAAAGAGTGGGCTGTTCGGTGCGGATGGTGGACGCGCTCTGTCGTCGTCTCTTCCTGTATTGGGCCGATTTAAAAGGCCTGGAGAAATTGGGCCCAACAAAATGGAGAGTTGACGTTTATTTATAACAAAGTTATTCATGGCCCACCTAGAAAACACGGCTGGTCACTTCCTTCTCTCATTCACCTCCTGCAGTAGTGTGATTAAAATTAAACCACATTGATTCAACACTAGTTTCATCAATTACTACTCACGCACAAAACAAATATATAAGGGCAGATCAATACTTCCAAACTAGCTTGATGCATGCCCTTTCCCCATAGAAAGGCGAAAAACATAAATTACACACCAAGCCGATCGACCGCTTGACCAGATAACATTTTAAATAGAGAAATTATATGTTTTTTTAAAAGGAGGACAAAAGTTTTGTCTCATATATATTGATAGAGTGGAAGAAAAGAGTACAAAACTGCAGTCCAAGTAGTCTTGCAACTGGGAAAGAAAAAAGGACATCACACCACGTGTCTACAAACAAAACCCGCTACTGTTGCAAAAAAAAAACAAACACCTATAGGATAGGATTTTCTAAACGACGCCTCCAACAAGAAAAAAGACGCCAAAGGCGCCGTCGCCGTCCCTCCTAGCAGCCCAGGACAAGGTTTTCACCTGAAAGATCCAACAGAGAAGAGTGAAACCACACAACAATGTCTCCAAGAGGGAAACGTCGCTCGCAGACGTCGCCATTGTTAGCCCAAAGGCAGGGTTTTCGCCCGTAAATTTCACACTCTCATTCCCAAAAGGTGTATGTCATGCACAGAAGCCCCCGCCTTATAGCAACCCTCGACACTCAGCCACCGTACCAGCGTCTAGCGGCCAGTCAACCATTCAAAAGGAGTCTCAAACTCCGACGAGCTCCATCACCATCCACGCAGTTGGGTTGGATGGGGAGAGGGTGATATAAAAGAATGGATTCCCTCTCCCCCACGCTAGCCCTCCCGACGTGGCCATCTTGTACCGGCAAAGGCGCCGCCACAAGAGGACAATCGTCTAGGATAGCGCCCGTCGAAGGTTTGCAACACCCACCTCATGCCGCATCCGTCGTCTCCTCCTCAGTATTGCAATCCTGTCGTCAAGAGACACTAGGCCGCCTCACCACCCTCTGTGCTCCATACCCTGCGCCGTGCCGACCTCGTCGGCCACGACACCTCCCTTGTTGCGACCGCCACTACCGTCACAATCACCATGGCGACCACGGCCTCCCCCGCGCCGCTGCCACTGCGGCCTCCTCCGCGCCACCGCTGCGGGCCTCCTTGCCGGGGTTCTGGGCCTGGGGCGCCAGATCCAGGCCTCGTCGTCTCCGTCGACTAGCCTAACGGTCTGCTTCCGGACGTCGGCGCGCCGTCATCAACGGTCAACGGCCACCAGCCACTGCCGGCTGCCTCCCATGGTCTCGTCGTCGTCATCGACCAGCCGCCGGGGCCTCCCGTCAGGCCCACGTCGTCATCGTTACTGGCAATCCTCCGTTGGGCGTCGCGGCATCATCGCCTCGCACTGGCTAGCCGTCGCCAAGCCCGCACCAGGGAAACGCCCTCATGACGCGGATCTCGGTGGAGCAAGAAACTCTCCTGCCGACGTCAGATCTGGCCGCCGGCTCCCTGCCAGCCGCCTCCGCGCGTCGCCGCACACCGCACCACCTCCGTGCTGTAGGTCGGACGCTGGCAACCCCACGCACTCGCGTGTCGTTGCCCCGCGAGCAGATGAAGCCGCCGCTATCCACGCGCAACCACCGTGCTGTAGATCCACGCCTGGGGGCGCCGGATCCGGGCCTGCCAGCGCCGGATCTGGCCGGCGGCGCCCCCTGGCCCCGGCCGCCTCCGTCTGTCTAGGGCGCTCCCCCGCCGTGAGCTCGGCTAGAGGGAGAGAAGACACCCCGTCGCCGCCGTCCTTGCATCCGGCCGGCTTTGCCGGTGGCTGCTCGGGGGTGGCAAGGCTGGTGGACGCCGACGAGGAGGGTTGACGCGGCGAGTGCTACTCGCCCATGTCACCTGAGGGAGGAGCGACGCGAGCGCTATTCGCGACAGTACTGAGCCAGTGATTGACTAGACTGATTAGAAATTATATGTTAACATAGCAGTGATAAAACAGTATACGAGACTAACAACTTGAGCAAAAACAAAAGGAGTTTATATGCATGGGTAAGGCCACGTTTAGTTCCCAAAAATGTTTGGGAGAGGTGTCACATCAAACGTTTGACCGGATGTCGGAAGGAGTTTTTAGACACGAATGAGAAAACTAATTTCATAGCTAGCTTGGAAACCACGAGACGAATCTTTTGAGCCTAATTAATCCGTCATTAACACATGTGGGTTACTATAATACTTATAGCTAATTATGGCATAATTAGTCTCAAAAGATTCGTCTCGTCAACCCAACTATGCAATTAGTTTTATTTTTTATCTATATTTAATGCTCCATGTATGAGTCTAAAGATTTGATGTGATGTTTTTGAGACAAAACTTTGGGAACTAAACGGGCCTAAATATTAAGCCTCAAATCACCATCTTCAAGTACTTGGGGAACTCAATGGGGAAGAAAGGCGTGTCGAACAAGACGCTGCAGGCCATTTCAAGAGACTCTCCTTCAAAAGGGATGGCTTTGATATCTTTATATGACAAAACTTTCTTGCCAACCATGTCGACAGTGACGAACCACATGATGGTTTTAGCATCAAGAGTGTCCCTCTCCCTTAGCACAAATTAAGTGGATAATATTGGGGTTTTCCATGCTCAAGAGAGGGAACTGCGGCACGATGCGAGAAAGAAGCTGATCATCGTAACTCTCCATACCCCAGAGCTGATCAGATTCAAAAATTAATTCCTTACTCCACTCCATCTCATCGTAAACTTGCTCCAGTGTCCATATGTCGATGGAGAAACTGGAACCAGGGTCGCTCGCTCCCCAGAGCATGCCATCGCTTGTGAGGAGTTTTGTTGTTGGGGAAACTACCATTTCTGTTATCAACACGTCTGTAGCAATCATAGCTATAGCACTAACTCGATTATTTCCTAATAATTGTTGTACCTCACAAGTTACATTAATTTGCTTACCATCGGCGTCTCGACTCTTTACTACCAAAGCATTATAAATATGGGTTAATTATGTAACTTGATCCGGGAAAAAGTAACGTTCAGCGTGGGTCCAATAATTTGATCGATATTCCATGTACGTTTTTAGAAACCCCGGAACAGGAAGTAGTAGGGTTGGTTCTCATAATTATCACATAATTTTAAAAAAGGAATTTATCTAATCTATTTTTCTTGTTGAATAATGCAAAAGCAATTCCAAAAAAATATCCAAATATCCAAAAGTCAAAAGGAAAAGACCCTTCCTCGTCTGGCCAAGGCGATTTTTGATTTGGTGCATATGATTTTTTGCCCATTGATTCATTTGAACGCATAAGTTGATTCGTTGATTTATAATTGGATATGTGAAGTATACGAGGAATTAATTGAGTATAGTAGTCGTTCGTGCAATAGAAGGGTGATTAAATTAGTGCAAATGTAAAAGAATTACAATAGCTGGAGTACAGTACCACAATAAGATTAGCAAAACAATAGACAGTGAAATGTATTGAACACTTATACATACGGATCCCCCCATTTGAAACAGGTACCCGTAACGGATAACCCTGCCCGTCACGGATAAAACTGCCGGTGACGGGCCGTAAGTAGGCAGCCTTGTGATAGATGTATTAGAGAGCCACGGCCCGAGACAAATAGAGCCACGTCTGTATAAGTATAACGGGCCGCAAATAAGAACGGATGATTCTCTTGTTTCCACTTCGCCGCATGCCGCGTAGAGAGGGAATTAGGGTTCTAGCTCCCAGTCAGATCCCATCGCCTCAGAGGCTAGACCATTTCCTCCGCTCCAACGACGTCATGGAGACGACGCCGCCGTGCACCCTCCTGATCCACTCCAACAAAACCATCTCCCCCTCCACGCCCAACGAGATCAAATCCGACCTCGAGTCCAGCAACATCCCCACCAAGATCGCCGCCATGAAACGCGCAATCACTCTCCTCCTCAACGGCGAGACCCTCCCCCACCTCTTCATCACCGTCGTCCGCCACGTCCTCCCCTCCGACGACCACGCCATCCAGAAGCTTCTCCTCCTCTACCTCGAGACCGTCCACACCCGCGACGCCGCGTGGGGGAAGATTTTCCCGGAGATGATCCTCCTCGTCGATTTCCTCGGACGCAACTTGCGCCATCCCAACGAGTACGTCCGCGCCGCCACGCTTCGGTTCGTGCGGCGTCGACTTGATGAGCCCAAGATGGTCGAGCCGCTGGTTGATTCCGTCCTCAGTTGCCTCCGCCATCGCCGCCGATTCGTCCGCCGCCACGCGCTCGCCGCTATCGCCGCCGTTTACTACCGCCTCCTCCGCCACGACGGCGACGGAGACGGGATCATTCGCCTTCTCCCACACATCGGCGGTGGCGGCGGGCCGGCGCGGCGGAACGCGTTCCTCGCGGCGCGCGCGTGCTCGCCGGAGCGCGCCGTGGCGTATCTCCTCGCCAACGCAGATCGCGTCGTGGACTGGCCGGACCATCTACAGATGGCCGCCGTCGAGGCCATCTGCAAGGTGTTCGACCGTTCGCCGGCGCCGGCGAACAGCGGTGGCGAGGGGGGCAGGTACATTGAGATCGTCGTCGCCGAGTGCGGCGGTGGCGATTCCGGCGGCGCGGTCGTGTTCATGGCGTCCCCGACAGACGCGAACACCTACTGCCAGCTGCTCTCGGCGTCGCAGAGCGACGATGGCGACGGCGACAGTGTGGAGGTCATTGTGCTTGAGCGTCTGCATGAGCTGCGTTGCTCGCAGAGTGATGTGATGATGGATATGGTCATGGATGTGCTGAGTGCACTCTCTAGCCCCAGTGTTCATGTCAGTAGGAAGGTTCTTGATTTGGTGCTTCATCTGTTACATTAGCTAGTTGGATTAGTTGGATTAGCTAGGCAGGTGAAATGATGATCAAACACGGTAAGTCTTACACTACAGATCAGTTGATATTATCTGTCTGCTTGTTTGCTGGCTATTGCAGACTAAAAAAATCTATGTGAAGTGCAAGGATATTATTAATTTGGATCTAATGTTAAAGGAAAATAAAGTTCAAATGGTCTCCCATGCCAACGTTATATGCAATGTTCTTGATAGTGTGCTCATTGTGAAATTATGTTTGCAAACTCACTTTAAAAGACATATAAACGGTCTCACACATGATCCTTACATAGCCTTAAAGTATGTGCAAGAGATATAAACGGTCTCACACATAATCCTTACATAGTTTTTATCTCTCTTCAATTAAAATATTATAAGAGATGACCTATAAATAGCTATTGGACAAGGCCTAAGTGTTATTGGTGATAATATCCACGATGTAATTGTTGTTTCCCAGTCATTTAAGATTTCATCATTGATGAGATGGCAGTACAGATCACCACCTTAACCAAATTTGTTTTCAGAATAATATCCTAGATCATTGTACTGTCACTAGTCTTCTGCCTAGTTGGACTTGGAGGCATTCGGCTTGATGTAGCTGCAGACCTCGCAGGGGACGAAGCCAATGCTATCGAAAGAATCTACCTCTTCGTCTACGTCGCCGATGCCGCCAGTTGGTGTTGTAGCGGACGACGGACTGCAGCGATTTGCTCTTCGTGTCAACCTTGATCATCCATATCTTCCTGTCCCGCTTGTCGTCGTCGTCATCGCTGTCGACGTTGAAGCGATGATTGTCTGCGTTAACCATGAGGCAGACGACGCCTGGCTCCACCAAGCTCAGAACGGGGAACTCGGCCGGAACGCGTGGGAGGCGGCGATCTATGTAGCCGGAACGCGTGGGAAAGCCCAGAGCTCGTCGGAGTCGAGCGCGCCGTCCTTTGTCCATGTCATGGTGTCCATGGTCAGTGTCCAGGTTGTGATGGTGAAGGAGTGGATGGAGCGTGAGCAGCTGCTACTCTCCACGAAGCCGCCGCAGCAGCAGCGGCGGTCGACGGTGACGAACCTCACCGCGGCGCCGTCATCAGCGGAACACATGTTCCGGGTCGTCGCCATGGTTGGCCGATAGTTGGAACTGTAGTAGGGTGGCTTCGGCACGGGGAGACGCACGTACCGGAGCTCGGGCTTTTCGTCGAACACGTTGCAGACGAGGAACCCACGGAGGTAGTCGACCCAGCAGAGGTACCGGTCGCCGACGGGGATGACGGCGTTGACTTTCCATGACCGTAGACACCTGTCTCTTATCCTCTCGCTTCCGCCGCCCATGAAGATCGGCAGGTTCATGAGCTCCCAGTTGTCGTCGTCGTCGCGGAAGCCACGGCGGCGGAGCACGCAAAGCTCGGCTGCCGTCGTCCGCACCGAGCCGTCGTGCTCGAACCCAAACTCGAGCTGCGCCACGGCGAGCTCGTCCTCGCCGCGGCGCAGAACCCCGGTGTCTTGGGAGCAAAACCGGCGCGCGTCGCGGCCA
>CM002478.1:2756204-2792838 GCA_000325765.3 Leersia perrieri
CGTGCTCGCTATATTGAAACTGGAGTTATATATTAACTAACCAAACTGAAAAGACCATACATATTGCATTTCATGGTAGTGGATCCGAATAAAATGGGGTCGGTTACAATCCAACCTGCACGATTGCGCGTGTCACGACGATAGACGTATACGTACGAGAGCCGTTAATATACAAACATCATCACGGAAAAAGGCGAGATTTGAGTTGAAACAAAAATATGGTGTCGCTGTCCGGAGAGGACGGCGATCGGTCGTAGCCGCCCACAACGCCGATACCGGCAGCGAGGACTGGGCCTAATTTCTTCGATTGTTTTGCAAATGATCCTGGAGGAGAAGATGGAGAAATTCCGATGGGATCCAATCCTCCATTGTCGGGAGATAATGCTTCAAGACAACTCCATGGAAAAATGCCTTGCCTGCATCCAGATAAGAAAAAGGGAAATCAATCATGAGTAATAGTATATCTATCATGTGGGTGGGTGCAGTCTCCATAAGAGTTGCACCTGAGTCACTCTATGCAGCCAGATGTGGTGGGGGTCACACATGCACCTACTACTATATTTAGGAAACAATGTAATTAGTAAGTAATAAATTACTCACCAAATTAAATATTTGGAAAACCCTACTAATTCCAGGAGACCCATGCACGGTTATTCTTTTTGTTCCATCGCTAGAAAAACTACTATATTCACATAGGTTTGTGTAAGATTAATATTATAAAATTACATTATAATAACTACTATGTAGATTTTTAATATATACTTCCTCCGTTTCATATTGTAAGGCATTTTGACTTTTTACTTATAAAGTTTGACCATTCGTCTTATTTAAAAAATTATTTATTTATTTATGATCTACTTTTGTACTTTAAGCATGACTTATTAATTTTTATATTTGCACAAAATTTTTGAATAAGAAGAATAGTCAAACGGTAAAAGCAGAAAGTCAAAACGCCTTACATTCTCAGACAGAGGTAGTATTATTATACATATCTCAGTTTGTATGTTTGAATATGGTTATTACAGTACTATATTTAACATATGACAGTAACCTATATGTTAATGGAAACCTAAATATTCGGTATTTTTAGTTTGACACTTTGTTACGACAATGTCATATTCAATAATTATGATGGTCAATATGAAACTTAGTACTATTTTACTTAATTGCAATTTTAAATTTAGTAAAAAAATGTTTTTACAATTGTAATATTTAGTTTGTTTGATATCACAGTATTTAGAAAAAAAATTGTTTTTACAACTGCATTTTTGTTTGTTACAAATGTTTACTACATCACTATTAATTATAATTATAATTACGATGTGGTATTTTTACTTTACTATATTTTTAATTAAATATGACGAAAAGTAAAAATTTTGAAATATTTTACGATGTTGTCTTTGAACCATACTTTTTACAATCGTTGCAAAAATTGAAGTCAGTTACTTTTATAACGTACTTTTTATAACTGTCGTTGTTTATAATTGTAAATTATAAGATATACAAAGTGGTAAATTTACACTCATTCAAACTGACACGCGTTGCAACCCAATTATTACATCGCAGAAATTATGCGGGTTTGCATGCACCTAATTGATAAATGGTAATGTGCACATGCATGCAATTAATGTCCAATTGATAAATGTTAAATGGCCACAAATCACGTGTTCCCTACAATTGCAATTGTTATGATGCTATGTGGCAGCAGTACATGGGTGGGTGTAGTGCACACGGTCACTACATGAAACGATTTTTACAATTATACCTTTTAGTAAAATAGGAAATTTATAATGATCTATGATAGACTATACAATTTTTACAATCAAAAAGATCACCAAATAGTAAATTTAAAGACACGGAGACTACAACAATCTCTGTCCACCACGTGACAGCATTCATACACGTAATTAATGAACGTCACACACCATGCACCTCAATCAAAGGATTAGTATGCAGCCACCACGCTTGCTGCACCCGACTATATATATATATATATATATGATGGTTTGTTTGGACTTTGAATGTTCCATGTTTAAGTATGGTTTGAATCACTAGGTCAAAAGTCGTTTTTCCGAGTGGCGTCATATCATTTTTCGGACGGCACAACATTAGAACCGCCTTCAAAAATGGGGTACAGACTGGTGCCATCATCACCCGCCTAAAAAATTGATTTTTACAGGCGGGCGACTAAGTGCCCCACCCGGAAAAATGTCTCCCATTTTTGCGGGAGGGACACTAGATGGTACGTCCGCAAAAATCCTATTTTTCGGGCGGACCACCTATTGGCCTGCCTGGAAAAATAAAAAAATTGAAAACAAAGGGAGGGAGGCAACGAGAAAAAAAAAAGGGAAAGGCGCTATAACTCTCTCTTCTAAGGAAGGGAGGCGACGAGAAAAAAAAAGAGAAAGGCGCTATAACTCCCTCTTCTCTGCGCACTCTTATCTCTTGCTCCTTGCCCTCTCTCACTCTTTCGACAGGCTGTCTCTGGGATCCCCTCCAAATCTAGATGGGGCGGCAGCAGTGGCGCCTGCACTGGCTCGGGGCGGCGTCATCGGCAACGACGTCGACGACTACGGCGGCGGTGGCCTGGCTTGGGGCGGCGTCCTCGGCAACGATGTCGACGACTACGGCGGCGGTGGCCCGGCTCGGGGCGGCGTCCTCGATGACGGCGTCAATGACTACAGCAGTGGTGGTGCAAGGGGCGTGGGGGCAAAGCACCGGTGACCATTTTCTTTCCATTTGTCCAGGCAGGCCACTAAATGGGCCACCTGAAAAGATGTTTTTCCAGGCGATCTGCGCCCCACCTGTAAAAAAAATTGCCTGGGAAAACTATAATTGCGGGGGGTGGTAGTCCGCTTGGAAAAATGAAGGATCTTTCTGGGTGATTTCAATTGGGCAATGACCTAACCCACCTGCAAATACCACTTTAGCCCGCCCAGAAAAAACGTTTTTTGGCCTTGTGAATTGTGTTACTTTTGTTATACAAATCATAGTACATACTCCTTCCGTTTTATAACGTATGACATATTATTTTTTTATTTTCAACGTTTAACCATTCGTCTTATTTAAAAAATTATGAAAGGATCATTTATTTTGGCTGTGACTTACTTTATCATTAAAATTATTTTGAGAATGACTTATCCTTTTTATATTTGGAACAAATTTTTGAAAAAGATGAATGGTCAAATATCGTAAGTTAAAAGTCAAAATGTCTTATATTATTAAACAGAGGTAGTAGCATATATATAGTTTTTAAGAAAATTCTTACTTTTTTAAAAACTACGTATTTCTTACTGTAATATGAGTATAGAAGTGGGTACAAACAAACTGAATTTTCCGCCACTCTGCATCAACACCAGCATCTATTCTAGCGAAGATAAAAGAGGAGGCAAGAGCGTGGATGAAAGCAGGAGCATCTAAACTAAACTACAGGAGTTCGGCATTTTGGGAGATATCACTTAGTGGTTTTATTTTTTGGGCCTACTATTTTGGTAGGCTCTATACATAACTATATGTCTTTTCCTCCTGCTCTATCAATATATATATCAATATATATGAGGCAAATCTTTTGCCCTCCCTTAAAAAAACCAGGGACCATAATTTAAATACCACACAACCTCACAAAACTGGTATGATTAGTTAGCATTAGCAGTACTATAAATATAACACAAAATTGATAAAACTGATAATCGATTATAGATATTCTTCCATTCCTATTTAAAAAAGAAGTACAATTCATCAATATTAGCCCTGGTTCAGATAAACTCAGGGACTTAAAAACCATTTTTAGTCCCGGTTTAAAAGTAGAATGGAACTATATGATATTTAGTCCTGGTTGGTATGACTAAAGATAGCGTTAGAGATTTAGTCTCAATTAATCTCAACAACTAGGACTAAAAATCACGCACGAGCTATAGCTTTACCGCACTTACCTCTATCTCTCAGCGCCCTATTCCTCTTTCTGCTCTCTCTCTCCTCTATCTCTCTCTGTACGAATGTACGATGGTGGTGGGAGCTGCGCCAGTGGAGACGCGGAGGGGCCCACGCGCGCCGGTGGAGGGAGGAGCCTGCGCGGCAGGAGAGGAGGAGGCAAAATCATTGTATGTAGTATATATATAGTTTTTAGTGGAATTCTTACTTTATTTAATCTATGTATTTCTTACTGTAATCTGAATATAGCACTGTGCCAAAACAAACTGAATGTAACAAGCCACCAGACCAAAGCTATTGCTGATTGAGAGAGAATTGACGCTAATACTTTGCTGGGACATTACTGCTAGAAACAAGGAAATTAAAAACCCATTAACCTCTTGGATTATCTAGACTGGATGGTATTTGTGCCATCGCAAAAGTACGTAGATAAAGAACGAAAACAATGGTAATTAATTTGTTTATCCTAAATTATACTCCATCCGTTCTCGAATTATATGTATAACGCCGTTGACTTTTTCACACACGATTGTTTATTCATCTTATTTAAAAACTTTTATGAAATATGTAAAGCTATATATATGTATAAAAGTATATTTAACAATGAATCAAATGATAGGAAAACAGTATGTATGCATAAAAGTATATTGCGTAAATTTTTTTAATAAGACAAATGGTCAAACATGTGTAAAAAAAGTCAACGGCATCAAACACTCGAGGACGGTGGGAGTCAGACCCACATCGAAAGGAAAAATCAAAATTCGCACCTTTTGGGAGGAACGAAACTAGACAATTCAGACAAAAAATCCAAAATTTTACGGCACCTGCAGGACGCTCCTGTCTTCTTAATTATTGTGCTAAGAGTGATGCCATCCTGCACAAATATCAGAGCAGGCACTTGACCACATTACATCGTCTAAAGGAACAAAGAAAACAAAAATAAGTTTCAGGAAACAATATGGCTTCCACCGGACACACTTTCGCCTTTCTTCTTGCAAAATTTCAGTTGTTGCATGTCTTCAAATTCAAAGAGCCTAATTGGAGTTCAGCCCCCGTCCATGTTGTCCATAGAACGCTTCAGTTGGAATTTAAAATTTCGGTGTCACACACATTATACTTGTCGCTATTCTTAATTTCTATCAACAACCACTCCTTCCTCAGACCCATTGGCAGCACTAAAAGAGATTTGAATCGGCGTCCATCGTCACTAATAAGAATGCTATACGACCTGAGCATATCGGCACGAGCTAAATCAGGTATCTCTTGGAGAGCAGCCAATATCTCCCTAGGAGAAACCATCTCTGACCCCTTCAGACTCATGGCAGACAACTCATGCGACAAAGTGCGCGATGAGCTACCGACGATGGCTGTCGTCGTTGCTGGAATATCTGCAATGACTGCCGGATTTATTGAATTATTGCTACAAGTTACATCGGAAGTGAGATAGTCGAAGATCTTACTAGGAATGTAAGTCTTTCCTGAAAATGGCACCCACTGCTGCTGGGATGGATTGTATCGAACCACTGGCAACAACGTCTTGCTCCTTGTATCCAACATAATTTTCCAAAATGTATTTGAGAGGGAGGAGGAGGACTTTTTACTCACTACGAAACAGATAATGTGAGAGTCATCTATGCTCACGACAGGGTATTTCGGTTTTTTCTGTGGTAATCCAGCGCAGGTGCTGAGTGACCAAAACTCAGTGGAATCGACAATGCCGTCCTTCACCCATGTCATGTCATCCATCCTCAGTGTCCATGTGTTGATGACAAAAGCCCTACTAGAATGATCGCAGGTGGTGACGGCTGGGTTTCCACAGCAGCAGCGGGGAAAGATGTTGACGAACTTGATCGTGTCACCAGCGACACAAACGGTTCTATCTTTCATGAAGCAATGACGAGGGTTTCTGGCACGGTAGTAACCAGAGTCTTCGATGTAATGATCCTCGTCGAATTCTTCGGTGGGGGCAATCACGCCGGGGAGCGACACGTAGCGCAGCGGAGAGCCGCCGTCTTGTCGTCGAAGACATCGCCGTCGCAGATGATGACTCCGCGATACAAGTCGACCCAGCAGATGGTCCGGTCGCCGATTGGGACGGCTATGTCGGTTTCCCAGTAGGAGAGCTCTTCGGCCTTGCCCTTGCCGTGCCTGATCCTTCTCCGGGTGATTCTCCACTCGCCGGAGCGGAGCACGAGGAGTTCGGCCACCTTTGGCTCGGGTTCTACCCACACCTCGAGATTCGCCACCGCGATGTCGTCGTCGTCGTCGTCATGGCGGCGACGGCGCACGAGGAGGCCGGTGCTAGATGCGCCGAGCCCTCGAGGTGGGAGAAGTGACAGCGATGGCGGCGTGTCGCCGGCGGCGGTGTAGACGAAGTAGTCGTAGCCGTGCTCGTAGCTGGTGGGTTCTTTCTGGAAATACAATTCGATGAGGACGGAATGGCCGTGGGCGGCGATGACCTTCGCGTCGGGAACTCGTTCGTGGTGGCAAGGGGAGCTGCTGATGCAGAGGCGCGACGGCGCAGGGGGAGCCACGTGGCAGAAGGCGACGGTGATGACGTGGCCAGCGGAGTTGCGACAGGTCGCCTCCGTCCTGGGGTCGTCGACTACCTCGCTCCCTTTCTTCTGCTTGTGTTGGATGTCGGGCTCCAGCAAAACCCACCGTGGCACGTAGCAGCCGGCGCCGGAAGGCAGCGTCGCCGGCTGCGTCTGTTGGGCTTCCATGGTCGGTGGCGGTGGCTGTGGCGAGAGGATCGAATCGGATCGATTTGTGTCCCGGAGATTGCGGACGCGTGCGTGATTAATTAGGTCGTGTGCGTGCGTGCAGGTGCAATGGTGGTTAGGCACTGGTGGTGAAGTGATATGAGGTTTGGCTGGCCGGCCGAGGGAGCGGTTTTGGGCCGAGCGAGAGAGGTGGCCCAATAGGAGTAGTGTTCTTGGATATTTTTCAGTGAGTTTTCATGAATGACTTTTCAACCGAATTTGATGATGATCTTTGGTAGCTCCCGAATTATCGAGGTATATTTTTCTATCAGATTTGCTATTCGCGTTCAGGCTCACGAGAATTCAAAATATTAACTGTGGCCGATCGCGACCATGCTATTGATATTTTTTTAAAAAAAATCTATTCACGAAATGTCACGGTACTCTGCAATTGATTAATAGATATTTAGACCCTGTTTGGATACAGGGACTTTTTTTAAATCCCTGTCACATCGGATGTTTGGACACTAATTAGAAGTATTAAATATAGACTATTAATAAAACCCACCCTATACTTTGGACTATTTCGCGAGACGAATCTATTGAGCCTAATTAGTCCATGATTAGCGAATGTGATGCTACAGTAAACATTTGCTAATCGTAGATTAATTAGGCTTAAAAAATCATCTCGTGAATTAGCATTTATTTATACAATTAGTTTTATTATCAGTCTATATTTAAAACTCCTAAATGACGTGCAAACATTCGATGGGACACGAACTTAAAAAAAGTCCCTGGATCCAAACAACATCTTTAACTCCCGGATCACTCATATCGTAGCATCCCCTGTTCCAAGGACAAAATACATAGCCAACTAAACGTACACTGATCAGCCAGGATCATGTAAGGATTAAAAAAAAAACTCAATGGTAAAGAGAAGATTCGGTTATTTCTCAGGGACAGAGAATTTTCTCCATAAAAATCAGGGTGACTGTAATAAATACTGAAACTGAACTTTCGGATAACATCGTATATTATCTGTTAATTATCTACCAAGAAAATATCTGGGAAAAAATATTCAGATAGGTCAAAAGCTTTTCATTGCTTTACTATTTGCAAAAGCTGCCATATTTAAATGGGAAAATTTGCTACATGATACTCTCACTTCAAGGAATTAGGACATGATAAAAGTGAAGTTTTGGAGGAATACACTCTCAAAATGTGGAATTTGCTGGTTCCTCCAGCCAGATCTGGCAGAGGGGAGGCCGAGGCCGTCGCTCCGCAGCCTAGCCGCCGGCGCCCCTCCGTTCCTCGCGCCGCCACCGCGCGAGGCCGGCGCCTCTCCGTTCCTCGCGCCGCCGCCGTACGTGCGGCCGGCTCGCTCCGGCTGCCGCCGGAAGGGGAGTGGGAGGACAGGGGGAGAGGAGAGGGAGAGGGCCAGATCTGGAGGAGATAGTGAGAGAGAGAACTTAGTAGGAGAAGATATAACGTTCGGTACAGTAGAGGGAGAGAAGAAGAGATAGAATATTTTTGGGGAGGACGAGCAGGGCGTGCAGTCAAGCGATTTTTTCTTCCGGTTGTTTACCAACCGGGATAAAAGATATATGTATATATGTTTAGTCCCGGTTGGTGGTATAGAGGTTTGACACCTGCTGCCATTTATTGAATCGGGACTAATAATGAATTTTAGTCCTGGTTGATATCACCAATCGGGACTAAAGATCGAAAAGTACCTCTGGACTTTTGAACCAGGACTAAAATTTGTTTTTAGTCCTGGATTTTAGCTAAAAGATCGTTTCTCCAGCAGTGCAACCCAGCTCAGGTATCTCTTCAAGTGCAGCCAAGATCTCCTCGGTAGAAGCAACCACCTCCGAAACCTTGCATTGTTTGGAACAATGGGATGAATCACTGACAACAACAACGTCGCTTCTTGTCAGCTTTCACCATCGGCATCATTGTGCCAATTGTACTACAAGTTGATCTATGGGATGAGAATTTGTCACAGATCTTGCTAGGACAGTAAGTTTGTCCTCCCAAAGGCTGCCATTGCCACCGATATATGGACTGGTCATAGCTAAGGACTGATAGTAGCGCTTTGCTCCTTGTGTCGATCATGATCTTCCACAATGTCTCGTCATAGGATCTTTTCCGCCGATATGGCTCATGCACCATGAGGAAGATGTGGTGTGGGTCATCCATGCTCACAATGGGGTATCGTGGAATGGTGTGTGGGAGACCGGCATAGGCATCGAGACCAGAGCTCGGTGGCGTTGACCATGGCATCCATCACCCATGTCATGTTGTCCATCTGTAATGTCCATGCGTTTATGACGAATGCGCCGCTAGAATGGCTGCAGAAGGTGGCGCCGCGGCGGCCGCAGCAGCAGCGGACGACGCTGCCGTCCGTGACACAGACGGTTCGGCTTGGCATTTGGCAATTACGCGGATTGTCGCCATGGTCGTCGTAGCGTTCGTCAAATTTTACCGATGGGAGCCTCAACCGGAAGCGACACGTACTGGAGTTTGGGATTTTCGTCAAACATGTCACAGAGGATTATCCCGCGGTACAAGTCGACCGAGCAAAGCTGCCGGTCACCGACCGGGACAACCATGTCGGTTTTCCACGTGGACACCTCCTCCGCCTTGCCGTCCTCGTGGCTGATTGGAATCGACATGGCAACCCACTTGCCAGAACGGAGCACGAGGAGGTCAGCCGCCTTGGGCGCCTCCGTCGTCGTTCTTCACGGTGAGATTCGCCATAATAAGGTCGTCCTCGCCGCGACGAAGGAGGCTGGTGGTAGATTTAGATTCACCGAGGCGGTTCGGCCACTTACATCTGTGAAATTTCTGATCATGGTCTATGACTTTGACCCAGTAAGTCGGGAGCAGCAACAGCGACGGCGGCCGTGGCGCGTTGGCGTCGCCGGCGTTGTAGACAAAATAATCCGTCCCGTAGTGCAAGTACCCTTTCTTGTAGTGTAGGCTGAGGAGCACGGAGTCGCCGTGGGCGGCGATAAGTCTCATCGAGGGCTCCTCGCCGTCGACGGCGTAGCGTGGGGAGCAGGAGAAGCGCAGTCGCAACGATGACACGGACGGCGTGGCCGAAGGAGGAGTGGGAAGTCGCCTCTTTTTTATCTCGACGGAGGAGAGGGAGCCGTAGCGGTTGTCGTGCCAATCCGGCACGGTTCTCTCGAAGATCACCCACCGTGGAAGTGGATCGTCGGAGTGAATTTACCCGGGGTGAATTTAAGCTGCGTTTCACGAAGTCGGTTTCAAATTGTTAATTTCACTAAAAGTTCTATAAATTTAATTTCTTATCCCTATGCTAATCCGGTGAATTCACTAAAAGTTCTATAAATTCAATAGCTTATCCTTATGTTAATCCGGTATGAAGTGAAACTTATTTTGATACACCATGGTGTATGCTTTCACTTTACACCAAAGTGTGTTAAAATAATTTTCACATGTATTGGGTACTTTAAAAAAATTGTAATATATATGAGTGGAGCTTAAAAAATATTTTTGAATTGAAGTTGTGTTTCATGAAGTCAGTTTCAGATTTTCAAAATTCACTAAAAATTCTATAAATTTAATAACTTATCCTAGTGTTAATCTGGTGCAAAATAAAACTTATTTTTATTTCCTGTAATACACACTAATGCAATGTATCCGCTAATCCCATCCCAGTGCAAAGTGATACTTGGCGCAAAATACAATATACTCTATATAGATACATCTATAGGTATATTTGTTATTCAATTCCATAAATAATTGTTAATAATAAATGCATATTGTAACATCTATCTCAATCTAGGATATCCTCGGCATTTATGTAGCACAATATTACCTAAACAAATCAGAAATTAATGTGTATCGCCAGTTTTGTTCAAGAGGGTTCGGCATCAGTACAACGCGGCAGCATGTAAAGGAAGAGGAAGACGTGGAAAACATGAAAAAGAACAGACTAACTTCCATGAATTCGATCTGTAGGACTTTGTTGTAATAATTTTCCTTTATTGCAATATAGAGGAAAATGTATCTATCAGGATGTCAGATCTTAATATAAATAAGGAACTTAACCAAAGAAAGAACAATAATAACTGAACTGGCATCATCTCTAGCACCTGTTGATGCAACTCCCAAGCAGAAAAGAGGGTGTCGATAGGGAAAATCGTGTGATTACATATAACTGAATACTGAACCAAACTATTTCTTAACCTCAAATATTTTATTCTTTAAGTGTCTCTCATGGCCTTGTTACCATGTGGAAGAGTTCGGCTTATTATTACTATGATTGCACACACTTCTATTAGTTACTACCTCTGTCCGTTTATGTTTACCTAATGCTGTGAACTGTGATGATACTAGAAAGAGTTCTCAATGTCGATAACAAAGCGAAATCTCACATCACGGTCGACAAGCCTCTGAAGAGCCTCGTTGATGTAATCCATCTTGATCATCTCAATATCTGGGTAGATTTTGTTTGCAGCACAGAAGTTTATCATCTCCTGGATGTCCTTTGTACCACCGGTCACACTACCAGATAAACTCCGCCCACCTGCATAAGTCCAGGTTAGTTGTAATTAATAGCTCTCCCCATCCTAGCAGAAAGATTTTTTTTCTTTTAGAAAGCATAATTTGTTATGAGAAACTTGTGTTACCAAGATTAAGGTTTGCAGGATGCACTTTGATTTCACTTGGGAAGCTAAGTAGTGCCATTACACCACCAACTTTTAAAAGTGAGAGATACGGATCAAATGGGTGATCACCAGAGGCAGTGTCAATTATGAAGTGCAGGGAACTTTTGAGGGACTGCAGCAATGAAGAATTTGTCGTTATGATTCAGGATGTAAGATGAATGAGAAGAAGCAGAAGTTAGCTATATCTTTCCCAAATGACATTGGCTGATAAAACATATAGGTGGTCATAGAAGATAACTATGAACCAATGGGGTGAAACATATTGAATAATGTGCAGTACCTCCATCTGATTTTCATCTGATGATATCACGAAATTATCTGCACCAAGAAGACCAACAGCTTCTTCTCTCTTTGATTCACTAGTACTAATTACTGTGACTTTCAGTCCAAAGGCTTTCCCAAATTTTACTGCCATGTGACCCAAACCACCTAGTCCAATGACACCAAGTGACTTCCCTGGTTGGTTCATGTTATGCCGCATCATCGGAGTGTATACAGTAATACCAGCGCAAAGTAAAGGGGCTGCCTTTTCCAAAGGGTAGCCATCAGGTATTTTAAAGCAGTACCTGCCATTTCAAAGGGAGATGCAACGCCATGGGTTGTTGTTGAATCAAGTAAAATTGAATCACTAATATCTTTTCTATTCTAAATCATCATCAGAGAAATATTAGCAGAACTATGATGAGGTGTATGCCATATGATACTACTTAAATTGTTGACAAGCCATATTTTCGTGCTTTTGTTTCATACATAAAAGTTACAAAGGCAGAATGTATGATTGTTTTGCAATAATATTACTGAGTAACCATCCGACATGAGTACATTAAATTATTGGTTAATACTTTACTTTGTCAGAAAAGTTTCTGGACAATCCTCGCACAAAAAAAAAAAAACAAAACAAAACAAAACAAGACATGGTCAAAATCCATACCTCTCATGTACTACTATGTGAGTAGAATATCCTCCCTTTGTGACAGTCCCATCAGTGTCGACACCATTGAAAGTGAAGACGTGTTTTGAGCAGTAGTTCTCGAGAGAGCTATCACAGTTCTCACAGTCCCGGCATGAATTCACGTATGTTCCAACACCTACATGGTCACCCACTTTGAAGTTTCTGACGTCTGCACCAACCTCAGTTACAACTCCAGCTATCTCATGCCTACTCATATTGGAATTTAGACACAAAATTCATAAACCTTTATCTTTACAACAAATAACAGTAGCTAAATGGATCAACTCATAGTCAGTGACATAAAAATTCCAGAATATCCTTTCCCACACTATTCAGAAATTTCAAGTAACAAATGGAGCTGGAAATCTTACCCAGGGACTAAAGGGTACATCGAATTATTGAGTATATTCCGTGTCCATGCAACATCAGCATAGCAGACACCACAGTGTGTGATCCTCAAAGAAACATCATCACTCCGCACAGTCCTGGTAATAAACCAGGTTACAGACAATTAATATGAACTGGATTTAAAAATGGAATCAACCAGCTAATTTTTCAGTTCTAATCCTGTATATTTGTGCACATATTATTTTAGTATATTGGGTGCAGGTAGTATTTAATAAAATACTGTAGCATTTTTGCAACCCAGTTTGTCATGTTGCGCAAGAAGAATCAACTCATCTAAGTGAACAAGTTCACATCCCCGTTCCAAATAAGTATGCAACTAACTGAACATTGAATCAGTGTGATTCTAGTTGTTGTGCATTATGCAGTAATATAAACACATGGAAACTAGGAAGAATTCTTAACAGTGCTGGAATAACATTCATATTGAGGAAATATGGGAAATCAATACACATTGGGGCGGTGTGTGATTAAACCTGCGGTCAAATTTGTACGGGGAGAGGATCCCAGAAGGATCTCTCGCTGCCCAAGCATCACAGTTGCCACTTCCACATTCAGCAGCCATGTCACTCCTACTGCGGATAGGAAAAAAATCAATTCAGATCAATCCATCACAATGTCATGTCACTACACACTTATATATCAGCAATGAACAATGTCAAATATACCCAGTTTCTTATAATGCTGAAAAACAAACACAATCATCTATTCCTTTAGAAATGAAAAGTCTAGCAATTTGGGACCAGGACAGGACCAATCTAATTGAAGAAACCGTCGGTCAGAACCACACTATCCACACTGCCGAAGATCACCGCCACCGCGAGCTTGGCATGGATTAGGTACTCGCCATGTGGATCTCAAATGGGACAGAGTGTGTTTGGTTCTAGGATTAGGATCAACCCATCCCCGTTTTGAGGATGGAATGGTTCCAGATTTCTGTTTGGTTAGAGTGATGGGTTGAACCCAGTTTTTTGTTTGGTTGGAGGAATAGAATGGGTTGGAGGGATCCTGTCACATGTTTGGATGGAGGGATAGAGCTAGGATGGCTGGACATAGATACCTCCCCACATTTTGTAAGTGAGTTTACCGCTCACACATATTTGTAGAACAATATTATAGCGTATGCCGGTCTTTTCTTCAAAATTGGCAATTACATTATCTGCACCTTGAATTTCCCCTTATAATATCGCTTCCCTCTGCGGTAACCATAAGTGAAAGTTCATTCACTTTTATATCCTTTCTTTTTCTGGTGAAAAAAATGGGCAGCCTATGTATATGAATTTACCGTCAACACACATCTTAGCAATTACACAAAGTTGAAGGATTAATTAAATTAGTTCTCAAGCACAGACCATACTGTGAATAAATTACTTGGTCACATCCGAAATTGATCTGCTATGAATAAATTTACAACAAATACCACATCGAAGGACAATCATATCACCATATCACCACCACCAGGGGCGGATCACTTTTTGAGAAGGAAAAAACTGCTATTACTCCCCCTCCTTTCTAAGATTGGTTATTAAGGCAAATTAAGCCAGATCTGGAAGAGAACCTAGCTAGAGTTAATCCAAAATCCAGAAGAACAAAAAAGACAACTTTGTGAGAAAGATTTTGCGGATGCGTAACGGATGGATGGGTGCTCACCGGGGAGGGAGGATGCAGCTGCTCGCGGGAGCTCGCCTCGATCGGGAGGAGAAGAGATCGATGGGGGCGGGGGGCCGACGCCACGCCGAGAAACGCAGCTTGCTCGCAGTCGCGGGGAAAAATCTCCCGAGCCGAGAGACTTCTCTCTGTGAGAAATTTCAGTATACACCACTTAATTCGTGAGCCTTTTAGATTTGACATCCAATTCGTTGGCCTTCAGAAAATTACCACTCCATCCTTCCGAAGTCGTGCCGCCCGTCCATCCGTTAAGTCTGCCCGATGGTTCGCGCATCGAGGTTGTTGAGAAGTATGGGTGCGAGGCCGCGCGGCGGTGGCGGCGATGGTGGGTGGGCCTGATGATGCGGCGTTGAGCGATGGAGACGAATGCGGACGGACTCTGAACGGATAGACCGACGGCCTTTGGATAGACGGAAGTGGTATAGAACGAAAGAAATTCGTACTTTGGTGATAAATTTCTAAAGGCCAACGAATTGGATGGCAAACCTCGCGAATTGAGGGGTCTATATTGAAATTTCTCTCTGGCTCCTTACGGAAACCACATCTACCGTTTTCTATTTCTGTTTTCATAATTTTTTCCAAATGACCGGAATCGGAAAACCCGATACGAAAACGAAATCAAATATTATCCAATACGAAAATGAAGTGAGTACGCTAAAAGATATTTATCGGAACATAAAATCCCCTCTAACTGAATTTCAAACCATTAAATAGATGCACCTCATTATTTTCTAACATACAATAAATCAATATTTTTTATTTTTTCAATTTTAATAATAATAATACAAATAGCCATATGTTTATTTTTTAAACAAGAACTATATTAATCTATTAATTAGTATGGCATGACCTAAAATAATTAGGTGAAAGAAAAACATATCGAAAGTACCATATAAAAAAGAAAACATTCATTTGACTAACCACTTTAAATACTTAAAAGAAATTTGAACATCTAAAGTAAGTAGAGAAAGCTAAAACTAATAGGCTGTATATAAAAAGTTTCCGAATCCGTTTTAAAAAAATTTCCAACAGATTCTGGTTTCCGACGAATACTAGCCTTACTATATCCGTTTCTTTTTTTGAAAAAAATATTCTGAATTCGTTTCCGTTTCCGAAAGTTTCCAAGAAAATTCCGACCGACAATTTCTGTTTCCAAAAACAGATCCGGAATATGGAAACTTTCCGAACCGTTTTCATCCCAACTTTTATCCCTCCCTTTGTACCGCTCACATGTGGGACAATGGCAAAGCAATAAGGTGAAAAAAAGAAAAAAACAAATAAGAAAAATTAGAAAGTGACATTTGTTATAAATCTAATGACTATAATGAATTATAAATATTGTTCAAATTTAGGTCAAATTTTCTTTAACCTAGTAAATTTATTAAAAAAACATCAATATTGTTCGTGGGCTCCAGCAATAACAACTATCTAAGCTAATAAATTATTATCAAGTCATGTTTGTTTCCACTTAGTCTAGATCACTGTAAGCTTCTCGAAGTGAGTTTTTTTTTTCAAATTATTGGATAGCTAATTACCCATCTTGTCATTTCACTCTCCCTTTAGACTTGTAAACTAATAATCTAGCATCTAACAATCCATGAAAACAAATGGCTCACAACTTATTCTTTTTTCAACTTATAAAATTCTAGATTATAATAATTTTACTCAATAATCTAATTTACATTAATCTTAAGTGGAAATAAATTGGTACTTACCTAAACTAATTTGATGTTATAGATGTTAATGTATTTTTTTAATAAATATGGTTAAATATGGAGAACTTTATTTTAATAATAACTAAATAAGGTACATAATATAAAATTAAAAAAAAGCAAAAGTGATATTTTATTTTTTATATCTATTTAGAAATAAGGCAATAGAATTTAAGATTAATATTAAAATAATTTATAATATTTAATATTAATAATATAATTTTAGTAACTAATCGAATCCCAATTATACAATTCTATGTCCCCACTAACCACCATGCATATTAATCACACACGAAGATCAGTGGGCATATCAATCTTTCAAAAAAAAGAAAAACAATATGCTTACACCACCGGAGTTTACCTAGCAAAACCGGGTCGAGAAGGATGCAAAGGGAAGTAACTACCAGCGGAACAGGAGGTCTCGAGGTCACCGTTTCTGCACGTCGACAAGCCCACGTGTCCTTCCTCACCAGCAGAAATCAGCATCAGATAGCAGAGAGATAGGGGGCACAAGGTTCGCACGACCTAGCCGCGGCATGCGCACGCCATCATCGATAGGAGATGCACCCACTCGCCGCCGATTTTTTTCACTATGGCCGCCGCTCGCCTTACCTCTGCAGGCGTGCAATCCGTGAGAGGAAGACGAAGCAAGCACCAAATAGACCAGGCGTGTGATGCAGGTGGGGGCACAAAGCGGAGAGAAGCTTAAGTTGATGCTATCATCCGATGAGACCGGAGGAGGCCGCCTAGTCCATTGGATTGGATTAGGTCGCACCTGCTGTCACAGAGTCATCCGTCTTTCATTTCAAGTTTATACTAGCTATATTATGGGACGGAGGGAGTATTTGTTGCGTTGCCAAAATTTATACAGATTGTTTAAAAATTCACACCTGATGTATATTAACCTAACAATCTGAATTTACATATGATTAATGTATCTACATTAAAATTTGATTAATATATCTAAATTAAAATTTAAAGAACATATATCAAAGATGGAAAAGCAAACTTCTTTCAATAACACGTGCTTTCACCACGATTTAATCTTGCGCTCCCGCAGCATCGTGCGGGTTGTTTGGCTAGTATCTACCCTATAATTGAACAAATAGAATGACTACGGTGTCACAGTCACGCTCTATGCACTCCCCCGCGCCCCCACGCCCCTCCGCCGCGCCCCGCCCTCCCCCCGCACGCACGCACGCAGAACCCCCAACTCCTAACCCTAACCCTAACCCTCTCCATCTCCCTCCGCGCCCCTTCCCGCGCCGTACGCATCCGCCTGCGTACTCTGCCTCATCCGCACGCGCCTGCGGCCTCCGACCCCGCCTCCATACGCGACCGGCACCAGCCGACGCCGCGCCGCCTCCTATCCTGCGACCGTCCGCCGGCCGACGCTGCGCCACCTCCTATCCTGCGATCGTCCGCCCACGCCGCGCCGCCTCCGATCCACCTCTGTCGATCCGCCTCGGCTCCTCCTTCCGCGCCTTCACACCAGGTAGGATAAGAGCTGGAGCAGGCGGCAAGGTGATTACATTTGATTTATTTCCGGCTGCAGTGGCTAGACTACCTTCATTCTCCTGATCTCCGCCTATTGAAGAAGAGATCGATGGAGGTAACCACAAATGCAACATGATTTGTATCCTACTGACAGGATGGAAGGGCCTTTATTCACCAGATCCACTGCCTCCATGTCTTATCTGGTTGGTGATTTGCGAGGAATTGTGACAATCTGATGCTTGATTCTTAATTTCTGGATGGTGATTTTGTGATAATGTGGTGATTGATTCTTGACTCTTGATTTGCAGGCGTCGGCGTTGAACCTCGATGCAGTGTGACTAAGAAATCTACTGTTGATGCGACAAGTTCGTGCGGCATCGACTCCGTGATATGTGGTTTCTGAGCTGAGCAAGAAACGGTAGTTTTTGTTACATGGTTTTTGGATAATTTCAGGTCATGGACTTGAATAAGATGGTTCCTTTGTATGGACAGGTGAGTTGTACTACTAATTCACTTCTATTCTGAGAAGCATTGCAATTGATCTCTATCATGCTTCTCTCAGGGTGCAGATGGTGCTTGGAGGCATAGTCTACACGGCTGTGCCATTACACAAAAGGGATTGGGAAGGTCGAAGGTGCATATACACAATCCAATACCTGATTGCTTTAGATCCATACATTTGCATCGCAATAAATCATTTGCATCATTTATATGTACTTTAGATTTCGTTGAAAATCTGAACTTGGGCAACTATCTTTTGCTTTGGAATTGCTGACTCTGTTCAAATATCAATGACTTAATCATTATTCCAAAATGAAAGTGACTTTCACTGTTTACAGCTGACTACTGAAAATAGTACTCTTATTGTTTTTTCTTCAGATAACTAATGCTTTTCTTCTGCATTAGAAAAGGCAGTTGTCTGAATTAATCCTTTGAATGGCTCTGCATGTCATAGAACTTTATGTTTCATATTATTACTCTACAAACTACAAAGTTTACACTTTATTTACATAGCTTGTAAATACGTGAAAGCACTCAAGTCCATATGCAAGCGACCCAGTTATTTCGAACTTATCAGTTTCTTTTTTTTTACTCTGTAAGCTGTCCACTTGCATTATTATTCTGTTTTAAAATCTGTGCTAGAATTATAGTCAAATGTGTTGCAATTTGCACCATGTACATCAGTATTCCCGGTGAACTGCATATTGAACTGGTTCACACAGCAACATCCACTACCATACTAGCTAAGAAAATCCAGGCCAGTTGATTTGAATGAGAAAATCTTGTGCACTCGACATGGTTATTGCTAGCAGATTCAGAGGTGGTGTCTCATTGTTGAATAAATGTTACTAAAAGGTGAAAGATATATTTCATTCTAACAAAAAGGTGAAATCCATATGTGCAACTCTGTTGAAGTAGAGTTTCTTTTTCCTTCAGTGTTAGCCCTTGACCTTGGTGTCTTAAATCTGGAGCATTAAGATACACATTTTTTTTCCAAACAAAGTTCACCATATCTATGCCATTTGAATCAACGGCTCAGTATGGATGATGATAATAGTAGGACCAAGGAGGCTGAGGTCTATGCAGTCTACGTTTAGACGGTGCAACATTTTTTTATGATCATACTATATTATAAAAAACATTTTAATAAAACATGTCATATTAGTCAATATTGGGTTGTAATGTAACCATTTTCTTTTGAAGCACCAGACTGGATCTTCGAGCCCATGATAAACTGTAAACAGTTACATGCCAAATACAATATTTATGTATCCCTGACATTCATCTTCTCTTTTGTTCTTAAGATTTTTTATGTTTTTGAATAAGAAGGTGCAATAATTATTTTAGCGTAATTGGAATTTCTATCTTGTCATTATTCTGTGTTGTTTTTGCTGAAGTTCTTATTTTTTAGGGCCGTATTTATAATAGGTGTAGCACCATCTTACTAGCATTACATCTCCTTTACCCTCTTTGTATCTAATATTTTTGTTGGCAGTAGCAGATGTACAATATTGATGTGGAAGTGCCAAGTTACTTTGATTAAAATAGCATTTTCTGTTCAAGTTCTTAAGTCCCATATGAATTTTGCTAACTTGTCATGCCATATTCAACGCAGTCACTCAAGGTATCACTGCTGGTTCATGGTTGTGTTAGTAGGCTACTTGACTGAGGTACCTTTACGGTCCTCTTCGTGTGTGTCAGTGGGCTGCTATTACTCTGAAGCTGTTGTGTGTGTCACTGGGCTGCTATTACTCTGAAGCTGTGGATGTCAATTCTGACCACAAACCAGAAAGTACCTGCATGTCAGGTGTCTGGAACTATGGGTGGCATGGCACATTGGCACTGTATTGCTTTAATCAGTGGACAGACTACGCCCGTAGCGTTGTATTGTACCGGTGCAATTGTCTTATCGATTCATACAACAATTAAGTATTCTTTGTTTGTTCGTGACTTCCAAAGCTCTTAGTTTTTAGAAGTGCAACTTCTTGGCATGTGATCTATCCACTCTTCTGTCATTTAACAATTCTTCTCAGTGCATGTGTGATATAGATCTGAAAACAACTTGTTCATAAAAATGGTTAAGAACAAATTGCGAAACTCATTGTCAGTCTTTCGTCAATCTTAAAACTATCGCATAATATGTTTGATTGTCAAAAACATTTATTCTATCTTGTTATTTAAATTGCATTATTAAATTTTACCGTAGCGTTAGCACGGGTAAATTACTGGTGTGTAGTATGTATATGTTTGTTTTTCAATGGCTTGTTGTTCCCGGTGCAAGCTTTGCCGCCGCCTAACTTGTTTGCTGATATTTTTTCCCGTAGAAAAAACTTTATCCTATCGTTTAGCTGATGCTAACTTATTGTTATTGTGGGGCCGATCCAAGCTCTATTGGTTGTGGGGTGCGGTGTAGATTATTCAATGGCAAAGTTTGTCGTCAGCCTCCAAAGGCAGGTGATACGGACCTGTGCGCACTGAATGGTCCCCCAACCTGTAGCGCAATAAGACAAAAAAAAAAGTGTGTGCACACTGTATAAATTACATGTTTTTTTTTTATGCACCGATAACTTTTGTGAACCATCCATTGTGAAAAATATATAAGGTGTATGTGGCTGGTGTTGTCGATAACTAGCGATTGGCCTTTTATATATTTTGGCTTTGACTTGAACTAGTGTATGTTCAGAGCTCAAGACTTTCTGTCCTGGAGGGCTTTTGTATATGTACCATAAGTCAACATTGACTCTACGTAGAGCTCGACTTGTCTAGAAAAATAAATAGGCAACAAAGATAAAATCGTATCCAAGTTCGACTAATGTCCTTTACGTATATACTCAAGTTTGTCTTTTCTTTTTCGTATCTTATTTAATATTTGAGATATTACACGTCAAAAAAAATATTTGAGATATCTTTCCATATAAAATAAGTATCATGAAATCTTCAGCTATCACATGTGCAGGTTTGAGCGTTATGCCATAACGACGTACTACTCTAACAGTTAAGGACAATATGGTTTAGCAACTAGAGGTAGACCGAACTTGAGACTCACTGTAAGGCCATTGGTCTCACTCATGTCTAACGACTGTCCTCAACCGTCGGCCTTTCCCGCTGGCTACCACTGCCACCTCCCAGTTAAAATGATACAGCAAACTTGCTAACGCCATCTCCATGGTTGTCGTGGCAAAATCGACCCCAGGACAACCTCTCCTACCACCGCCAAATGGTACCATCTCAGAGTTTTGTTCCCTGTAGTCTAAAGTGCTATCCAAAAACCTCTCTGGTGTGCGTGCTCGTGGTGTCCGTGCCCGCGGCGAACTGTCCTGCGTGTGTCCGTGACTGAGAATATTTTGTCAAATGTATGCACAAAGTACAGTAAGTGAACGGGTATGATGGATTGGTACCACGATGATAGCCTTCATTTCGTTCGTCTCAAGTTGAATGCCACCTTCATTGTCCATATCGTCATCTCAAGTAACACGTCCATGAAATCCTTGTGCCCATCATCGTCGTCCATCCGCCGCCCTTCGCCTTCGTGTCGTCTTCGACGACGGTGATCGTCGATCACCTTATCGGGAACACCATCCAACGCGTTGAACGTGCGCGCCGCCTTCCGTTCCAATCTCCTCAAGGTGTCCACCCACCCAAGCCATGGCAACAGCACACGCACCGGCTCCGTCCCGAGCAGCTCGACGGAGTCGGCGAACACCTTCCTCAGCTCGCGTCCCCGATCGACGCCGCCATACAATCCACCTTCCGTAGGGCGCGAACGCAACATCGCGGGCGCTGTACAGGAGGCGCTCGGCCATGGCGTTCCTGGGCCGGCCTGCGAACGCCGCGCCGTGTGCACGGAACACGTCCTCGCCGGCGGCGGTGGCCGAGGTCACGATCACAGCCGGCACACGGCCGAGCTGGAGACGAAAGACGCCGTGGCGAGGGACCGGAGAGTCCGGTGCGGCAGGGCTCCTAGAAGGTGGAGGTGGCCGAGCAGCGGGAGGCCTCGTGGCGACGGTGGCATCTTCCGGCCATCGATCGCCGCCGCGCTGCGGAAGAGGGAGGAGGTAGAAGAGTGATATGGCGAAGGCGATGAGGATAACGATGGTGACAAGTGCAACAAGGAAGATTTGCATCGTGGAGAGGAGAGCTCGAGATATGGTTGCAGCCTTGTTCAATCACAGCAGCTATCATGGTGGTGGATATATAAAATGCTCTTGCAATCAAGAATGTGCCCATAGTACAGTAGTGTTCCGAATTTGACGCCATCCAAGCAAGATCTGTCACAACTCACAAGTTTACAAAAAGCATCAAACCGTACAGTAGCGCAGCCGCCACCGATGTTGATAATTATGGAATTTGGCAGTGGGCTGGAGGCCAAATTGATGTTGAAAGCTGAAGGAAGTGATGGGCTGATGGGAACAATGACAATTGCTAAAATGTACTTACTTTGCACGGCGTTAATTATGCATTATAATATGTCAATAACGTACAAAATAATCTCAAAACAACATTTAAGCTAAGTTTCTTCCGAGCATGATGCAAAATCATCCATCCTTGAAAAAGCTTCACTGTTCCTGATCTCCAGCAGCAGCCAATCCTCATGTCCATGGGAAGCTGGACGTTTGGCGTGAAGCGATCATGCAAAAACTCAGCAATCTTCGCGACGGCAATGCTGTACCTGAGAATCTGTGACTTTGTGCGTTGTTGATCTGTTGGATGGCCTGATGCTGTTGCTGCGGTTTGGGTTGCAAGGTTTAGAGTTTGGAAGTCGAAGCTGTAGCGTGCGTACTGGCATCCCCAGCTTATTTGTCAGCAGTTTCTGTTTCTGTTACGTGTTTTCTTCCGTTCTGTTTTCGTTTCTTTGTCCTGGGTTTTTTTACTGACCAAAGAAAGAAATAAATACCTCAAGACACCGGTACCTCAAGATACCTAACAAAATCCAGCCGTCCATTCATCGTACCAATGAACGATTGGATTGTGAAGTACGATGAGACTATTTACTATCCAACAAATGATACCCTCAAGGTACATGAGGTAGTTGCTGATGCGTCCGTAGAAACTTTGGTTTTCCCTGAAGCCGCACATATGAGGATGGAGTCACAGAGGGGCATCGATGCCTTTGGTGAAGGACTCCTCGGCGTGGCCTGACGATTGGTTTTGGACCTCGCGACTGATATGGGCGACAGTGATAGCGGCAAGTCGAGGCACAAGTAGAGGCAGATTGGCTTGCCGGTGGAAGTTCGGGAGGTCGCTGATGTGTTGGCATCACAGGTGGCCCGGACGCTCCTATATTGCCTTCTACTTGCTTACCCATCGAGGGTACTCATCGCTATTGCTTCTTGTATAAGTCAAATTAAATGTGCATATTTTTGTAGTGGTTTGTCAAATATTTATCTATCCTACTAAATTTTACCAAAATTTTTCATAACTATTTGGATGACATGTTAAAAAATGAGAAGACGGCAAGACGTGCCCTTACGGTTTAAAAGAGTTCCCCTATGTGTAAATGCCTTTTTAACATAGTATCAGCGGGTCGGTGTCAGCTTATCAAGCGCCTGTACAAATTAGTCTTAACTCCTATAAGAGTAGTTCAATATAGAAGATGGCTAGCTGTGTTGATTATTTGTTATTTTTCGCACATTCTTTCGTTGGTCGCATAAAGGATAAATTCAAATTCCTGTGAAAAGTAGTAATCATTTTTTTTTGGCAAATTTGATGTCAAAATGTATAGAAAAACAGAAAAAAAAATAGGGAGACAAATACTACAGAAAACGATACTCTACATGTTTATGGAAACTTGGACAACAAAAATATTGGAATTTAATCAATAGAACAGTCCAGTACTCTGCAATCACTCCGTTGACCCTTCGCTACAATTTCCATCAACAGTGAAACAGCTAGAGATCTTACTAGGAATATAGATGTTACTAGGACTGTCGTACCTGAATATATCCCGGCAGCAGACTGAAGACAATGTCTTGCTCCTTGTGTCGAAGAGGATATTCCATTTAATCTTGATGTTCTCCCACTGATCTTCGTCGAACTCAAGAAGCGAAAAACAGATAAGGTGGGGATCATCTATGCTCACGATAGGCAATTCAGCTTTGACACGCGGAAGGCCCGCGTAGTTGTGGAGGGACCAAAGCTCAGTAGCGTCAATCATGGCATCCATAGTCCAACAAACCATGTCGTTGCTATCCATTCTCAGAGTCCAGATCTTCGTGACGAACGCACCTTTAGAATTGTCACAGTAGGTTTCACCGGAACGGCCGCAACAACACCGGGGGAAGACGTAGATGAACTTCAACGTCGTGCCGCCATTAGTGACACAAACGTTTCGCTCTGTTATGAGGTATATCTGCTTGTCGTCGTAATTTTCCTCGTAACGAGCCTCGGAGGGAAGCGTGACGTACTTCATCTGAAGATTCTTGTCGAACATGTCGCATAGGATTATGCCACAAAACAGGTCGACCCAGCCGAGCAGACGGTCGCCAATGGGAATAACCATGTCGGTTCTCCACGAGGACGGTTGATTGGGTCTACCACGGTCGGCATCGGCACGGATGAACGGTGCACGCGTGACGCTCCACTCGCCGGAGCGGAGGACGAGGAGCTCCGCCTCCTTCCGCTCGTCGTCGGCCTTCACCATGGCGGTGAGACTTGCCACCACGAGATCGTCGTCCTCGGCGCGGTGGTCTTTTCACCCAAACGGTGCTGCCACGTTGTTCCCCTTTGTGCTTCCTTGGGTTTGTTGTTCAAGTTGATTGGGAGCAGCAGCAACGACGGCGGTCGTGGCGGGTCGGCGGCGGGGGAGCCGGCGTTGTAGACGAAATAGTCCATCACGAAGCCATTGTGGTAATGATGCAAGTGGAGGAGCACGGAGTCGCCGTGGGCAGCCACGACGCTCGTCCGGGGCGTCATGTTTTGGTTTCGCGGGAAGACGTCGAAGCAAACGCGCGTCGACGCCGGCGGCGCGGCGCGGCGACGCACAAGGAGACGCGGAGGAGGTAGCCGCCGGAGGAGACGGAGGTGGCCTCGGTGTTGGCGTCTGGACAGTTGGTGTTGGGACCGTCGCCTTTGCGATGGAGTAAAATCCACCGTGGGTAGCCACCGGCGCCGCCGCCGCCGGCGGCGGCGGCTTGGTCGGACGTCGGTTGGGTTTCCATGGGCAGTGGCGTACTCGTGCATTGATCGGTTCTTCCGTTTATATCGATCATACGAGAATAGAGCAGCAGAGTTGGAGTAGGAATACCACTCTTACGTGGCTATTCCAGCTTTGATGGATCGTGTAATAGGAATACCACTCTTACGTGGCGGCAGTGGCGTACTTTTGATGGATCGTGTAATAGGAATACCACTCTTACGTGGCTATTCCAGCTTTGATCCTACGAATATTAATTAGAACAATTACTATTGAAATATTGGCAGGTGTTTATGAAAACAGGGTGATCGGTCAATACGACGACAAAGCAGTACGTGTTCAATTTTCAATGGGACTACCTATATAACTTTTCTAGATAAAAAATTAGTCAAATATAACTAGCTAGAGTCCTACGATCGAAAAATTATCCATCGGAAAAAAATTGCCCGTAATCAAGCATGTTACGACAAAACAGTTTGATTATTGCAGAAATAATTTTTTATTAGAAAAAGGTTCTCTTTGGAATAAAGGCATACCAAAACATTGCCAAGTTAACAAAATTTTACCAAAGACAAAATTACATAAACCACTCAACGGTTAATATTTTTATACGATTTCACCTCATAGTTTACTTTGTTGCAAAAGTCCACATACACGGCACGTCAAGGCTAAAATCCCACCCTCCTCCCCTGCGCACATGTGAGTAGCTATTTCAGTCTGATGTGAATTGGTGCAAGGCCCGCCCCCGCCATCACATGCGACCACTCGTTGATTCCAAGCTACTCGCTCATGTTGTTATCTCTGCGTAAGATAAATAGGACATCAAGTGGTGCTCGGGTTGTGATGGTATGATAAGGCTAAACCATTATTGACCTTGAGTTAAACATATCTCATAACCCACATTGGACGAGCCCAACCTAACTGGTATGATCCGTTGTAGATGCACACCAGGAAAAAATAGGTTGAATCAGGTACTAACGTGTATGTAGGCATGGTGGGTTGGGCAGGTGGCCTTGGTATGATCCGTTGTAGATGCACACCAGGAAAAAATAGGTTGAATCAGGTACTAACGTGTATGTAGGCATGGTGGGTTGGGCAGGTGGCCTTTTATAACAAATTTGGTTATGGGATGGAATTCAAAACAATTGTGACAATTAGGGAGATTTATTCAATATTCCATTACAAACAAGTACTCCCACTAAACCCTCCATCCAAAAACACAAAGCATCCTTATTTTTCATAAAGTCAATATTTCAAAGTTTAGGCTAACAGTTAAACTAAAAAATTGAATATTTAATGTTATGGACATGGCATCGTTAGATTCGTTATATACATTCATATTATGTGAATTTTGTAGCTTTTGGTAATATCTTATAAAATTAAATAATGTTCTAAGTGAAGTGTTGAAGATCATGTGACAAATTGGTGTTGTTACTGACGTTAGACAATTCTCTCGAGCCACTTTGTCACGCGTTAACCTTTTCATTTATGTGTGATAAGACCTATATATTCCCGGATAGCTACAATGTGGGAAACAGGGTGGCGATTGCTACCCTGTTGCCCGTTCCATTGGTGCCTATCCACCTAAAAGCGTGTGGAATGTCACACAACACAACCGACTCCTACACTCTGTGCTTGGCCACCTTCCTTTTTTAACCTCCTTGGATGCTGTTAAGTGGGCCCTACTCTAGGGAGGTGCAAAGGACACTGATCACCCATGCGGCCATGCCCGTGTGGATTTGATGGGTCAGTTATTGAACTCTCGCTCAATCTTATGATAGGTGGGCCTCACCGGGGCCCTCCTTGAACACCATAGTGCCCTATTCAAATGGGTCTGCATGGATCCGATAAGGCCATGAGGCTAACTCTCACAAACCCCTATCACCAGTGGGCACCACCGAGAAATGGGTGAAGTGCTAACAAAACGTAATTATACAAATTGATTCCCGGTTGTGTGGTAACTCCTCGGCATACTATAAAGGGAGGGCTAAGACTAGATGGATGGGGATCATACTCTGGAAGATAAAGGTAATTAGATTCTTGGGAGATACTCGCTTTGGTCATTAATATATGACGTTTTTAACACTAATTTTAGTGTTAAAAACGTCATATAGTAAAATACGGAGGGAGTAGTTCTTAGGAGATCCAAAAGAGAGCAAGAGAAATTCGAAGTCCTTGATAAACTTTATGATCATTCACCGCCCAAAAATAGATTGCCAACACAATTGGAGTAAATTATTACAGTTGTTTGTTGCTCATCGTATTCTACCAATAATAGAATCCCATCACTGCTTGCTTCACACACAACTGCCTCCAACACCCCCCCCCCCCCCAAAAAAAATAAAAAGCTAAACTCACGAAAGGTGTCCCTCTAATCCCTGCCATCGGCAACCACGAGACAACGGCAACACAATGATGAGAGAGTGGAAGATGAGAACCTCATTGTCCACCTCAGCACATGCACCACACGTGTATTTGCGTGGCCAGGCGGCTTGGGTGAGAGAGGTGGTACTGGTAGTGAAGAAAGAGGAAGGAGGGAGGTGGAAGACGCCAGGCTGGGCCAAGGTAGAAAGAAGGGGAAGCAACTCAGGTAGAGGGAGGAAGTGAATGGAAGAGGACTGATGGGTTTGGGATGCCACATGAGAGGCAAAGGTAGCCACCAGGTGCAACATGCAGTGAGGTTTAAACGTTTTTCCAATGATTTTAAAGTGAGATTTGGAGGGATTTTGATATGAACTTGAATTTGAGAAATGAGATTTGACTCTTGAATATGATCTGTATATGGAGGAGAGGGATTTCGACAGATATCTTGGCACAAACAAGGGGTGTTACCACACTCAAAGAGCCAACTTTTGGCAAGCATGATTTTGTTCAAATTGTACAGTTTTTAAAGTACTCTGTTCTTGAGGAAAAGAAGCTAACCAAGCAACTGTACAACTAAATACTTCAGTTAGCAAACAATTTATTACCAATACATACAAAAATACAACGAGGTATTTCATGGATTTTGCAAGTCTGTCGTCAAAGAAGAGCAGACAACGCAAGCTTCACAGGTCTGAATTTCCATCAGCAACCAAGTCTTTCTTAGACTCATTGGGAGCCCCAAAAGTGATTTGAATCGGCGTCCATTATCATGACAAAGCATGCTATATGCTTTGAGCAAATCACGAGGATACAACTCTGGTATCTCTTCTAGTGCAGCAAAGATCTCCTTGCAAGAAGCTAAATCTGACTCACTGAAATGTTTGACGCCAAATGACTCATATGACGACGATTGCACTAAACCACCAATGACGGTATCATTTGTTGCTGCCTTGTCAACAATCACAGGTGGATCTTCTGCACCACTGCTACATTTACCTTGAGAAGTAAAGTAGCTAGAGATCTTACTAGCCAGGTAATTGTGCCCACCGGGGCTGCACATTGACAACAATGTCTTGCTCCTTGTGTTGAAGAGGATGTTCCATTTATTCCCTGTGTATTTCTCGACCACCATGAAGCAGATGACATTTGGGTCTTCTACGCTCATAATTATGGGATGAGCTGGACTATAGTGTGGAAAGCCGGCATGTTGAGACCAGAGCTCGGTGGAGTCAACCATGGCATCCATGGTCCAAGTCATGTCGCCGTCTTCCATGGTTAATGCCCATGTCTTGATGACAAAGGCACCATGAGAATGGTCGCAGAATGTCATGCCGGCACGGCCGCAGCAACAACGGGGGTTTGTGTGGATCAACTTCAATGTGGTTTCGTCGTTGGTGACACACACGCTTCGGTCTGTCACGACGAAATTCCGCTTGTTGTTTGGGTAGTCGTCATCGTCGTACTCACCGGTGAGGGCTTCCAATGGAAGTGAAAGAAATTGCAACTGAGGAATTTCGTCGAACACGTCGCACACGATGATGCCACGGTACAAGCCGATCCAGCAGAGGCGCCGGTCGCCGACGGGGACGACGGCGTGTGTTGTCCACGCCGGCAGCGGCTCGTCGTCGTTCCTACCGTCGAAATGTACGACCGGTGCCCGCGTGATGCTCCACTCGCCGGAGCGGAGAATGACGAGCTTTGCATCCTTCAACCTGGGTCCCTCCACCACGGCGAGATCCGCCACCACCAGATCGTTCTCGCCGCCGTCGTCCCCTCCGTGGCGCAGGAGGAGGCCGGTGGTGTTACTGTCCAGCATGGTTTTGATTTCATCCTCCTCAGATTCGGTTCTGTAGACAGGGAGAAGCAGCAATGACGGCGGCCGTGGTGGGTCGGCGGCGGCGTCGCTGGCGTTGTAGACGAAGTGATCGATGTTTCCCCGAGGATTTGAGCTCGAGAAAAACTCGACGAGGAGGGAGTCGGCGTGGGCAGCCAGGACGCGCAGATGGGCCCGATCGTTGCCGTCGCTGTCGATGTGAGGGAAGCAGTCGAAGCAAACGCGCGACGACGACGGTGGCGTGCGGAGGAAGAGGGAGACGCGGAGGAGTTGGCCGCCGGAGGAGACAGAGAAAGCCTCGGTGTTGGCGTCCGGGATGGACAAGGGACGTCAAATTGGGCGCTTCTCGCCATGGTATTCGCCTTTGTGCTCGAGCATCACCCATCGTAGGTAGCCGCCGCCTTGGCTCTCCGTTGGTTGGGTTTCCATGGGCCGCGGTGAGAGGATCGATTCGATTCGATCTGATCGTCACGTACGTGACGCACACGGATCCGGAGATTGGTTCAAGTCGTCCGTTTATAAAAGACGGTGTGCTGATATTATCCGTCAGAATCCGAATACGACATAATTCCACTTCAATTTGACATATCTTTACTACTTAAAAACGGAGTTGTCGTCCACCTCCTCTCTCCCCCGGTAAAAAAAACCCGAAAGAAAACCAGCCACGCGTCTTCCCGTCACTGACCGAAAAAAAACGGACGACCGGCCCGAGAAAAAAAAACCAGAGGACGGTCAACAACATAAAATTCCCCAACGAAGCCTCCTCCACCGACCCACACCTCGCCGCCTCCTCCGTCGATCCACCGCGTCGCCTTCGTCGTCGCCTCCTTTAATCTCGCCGCAGCCGCCGTTCCCCTTCTCCGCCTCCCGTCTCTCCTCCCTCACCGCCGCCGCCGCCATCGTCGCCTCTCGGTGGCGTCCGCTTTGGCCGCGAGCGAAGGCAACGGCGTGTCCTCGCTGCTGCCGCGCCGGCAACGGCTTCGCTGGCAACTCACGAACAATCCTCGATCTCCTGCGCGCAATAGGAAATCTTGTTTACAAAAATTGAGCCGCCAACGAAGCTCGAGGAATCGATGGCTGCAACCCGGCTGACTGCGGTGACGATGAGGCCGGCGGTGCACGGAAGTGGTGGTGGATTCAGAAGCGGCAGTGGATTCCCCGAGCTTTGCCGTTGTTGCTTCTGATGGCGGTGAATTTTTCCTGCTTTTGAATGTTGAATGCTGTTGTTGCTGAATGGTAGTGGTGCTGCTATTCCAGTATGTTGCTGTCTGTGGTTGATGCTACTGAATTTTTGCTGCTGCTCGCTGCTTGGTTTTTTCTGTTAGTGGTGAATTTTTGATGCTGCTGAATGCTGAATCCTGTTGTTACTGAATGGTGCTGCACCTGATATTCCTGTATGATGATGTCACAGAGTTCAGGTCAGCACCCAGCACACAACTCATGCCATTGTAAACAATTTTCTAGCCAGTAAGAAGGAGCCAAAGGATTTATTGTGTGAAGCAGATTTCTTGATGTGAAGCTGTTTTAGGATTTTTTTTTTTTAGTTTTAGGATGTCAAGTTAGGCCATCTATTAGAAAGGTCAATATTTTTTCAACCCAAAAACTGATTAGGAGGCCAAAAACATAATTTTATGGATGGAATTTATTACTTTCACTGGTGATGCTCTTAGTAGGATCATTGAAGCAGAGAAGCATTCATGACCACGTGGGACAAAAAGTTTCTAATTAAATTTCGATAGAACGAAACAGAAGAAATGAAGCCTTACTCTTTCACATCTGGACTTTGGAACTATTGGAGACAAATTGTTTTCACTTTGAGATCTCAAGTGTTGAAAAGCTGAAATAAAATGAAAACAAAATTATATAGAGAATTCAACAGACGCAAACAATAAATTGTAGTGACTATATATGGACGTGAGCATAAAAATTACGACTTAAGAGGAAGGATTGCAAGACAGGCATTTAATAAAACATACTTTGCTTACCTTCATATACAGAACTATTATTTTTTATCACAAAAGTATTTAGCGTATTTGCAGTATCTGAAAAATAATCTCTTATGAGAGAATATGAAACTCCTGCTTCTTATGCAAGATCAATTGAAATTCAAGAATGTTTCATACCCAATAAAGTTTCTTAAGAAAACTTTTCTTTTGAATTTATGATATCTGTGTCAAAGGAAAATGATCGGGAATAGATTCCACTAAATCATTTTTTCCTTGAATTTTAAAAGCTGACTAAACAAATAAATCACAAAGAATATTTTACGTAAAGATGTGCTTACTTCTTATTGGTTCTGTTGTGATTGCTAAGTACTACTAAGCAAAACCTATTTGTATTTATCTCTGTTTTTTAATTGCAATTATATATGATGTCAAATGATTTCTATAATACTTGGAGATGCGTTCTATTCCCATCATTAGTTGCTTGTTTCGCTACAATAAATACAATATTTATATGAGGAAAATAAACATCAAATGTGTTCCGTAGCAACGCACGGACATATAACTAGTTTGTGAAAAAAAGGTGTCAAGGCCAACCATTTCACTGCACGTGCCGTATTGTACCGTGACAGTCAGGTTCACGCTTAGCAAGCGAAACGTGGGATGTGGCACGGTAGTCAGTTGGGATATTCAAACGAGCAATACGAGATTAGTATACTGCAATAATTAACTAATCAGTTCAAAAAAAAAAAACTAATCTTGCCGCTGCCCTCACGTGCGTCCTTCGCCGCGGCGCCCGAGCTGAGCCAAAGCCGCCGCACGCTCCCTGCGTCGCCCCGCGCTGTCGCGGGGCCCGCGCCGCCGCTGCCGCCGTGCGAATCAAATCTGGGCGAGACCGGATTAAGAGGAGAGAAGAAAACGAGCTGGTCAAAATGTTGATTAGGGGCGGATGTTTTCTGAAAATACTTTTTTAATTTCTTATAACTGTAATCCTAACGTCCTGGTTAGAATGGGCCAAATGACCAAATGGCCACTTTGTTTTGAAAAGACAGGGTTAAATGAGCAACCCTGGCTAATAAATTGAGGTCAGTTTGATAGTTATACATCTAAACGGGATCAAATGAGCAATTGTCTCGATAAATAAATATGGAGGGGGTATTACTAGCAAAAATACCCATACATTATAACGGGATATTATAAAGAGGTGCTTTGAATCAATTTTTTTTGTGATTACTACTAAAAATTTGTTGCAGTATATTGATGACTTCCATGCGACAATGAATCTCATTGATAGATAAAAAAATGGCCCAAAAAAAACACAAATATAAGCGCATATTACACGTGAAAAAGATATAATGCACTCCCAAAACAAATCTCAGAGTGTTGTTGTAGGAGTATAACTATTCTCATTTGCTTATAATTTGTACTAGCAAAATATGTCTGATTTGCCTGATTTGGCCGCTCGAGCCACTGCACCGCTGCCCCAGCGCACGCCGCCTCCCACCCGTCACGGCCGTTGCCTCTGTCTCCCTCCACATCTAGATCTAGAGGGCACGGGTGCGGCCCACGCGCCGCCTCGTCTCTGCACCATGGTCGACGACGACCTCGGGCTGCACTGCCGCTCGCCATCGATGCGCCGCCACCGCTTCTCCGTGCCACGCCGCTCACCGTCTACCTCACCGCAACGCCGCTTGCCGCAGCTCGCACAAGCCCCCCACGAGAGAGAGTTAGAGGACGGGAGGGAGAAAGAGTTGGTGAAAGGGAGTGAGGATTAGGACGAGTGAGAGAGAAGAGGGGCCCGACCGGCTCCCTCCATTTTTTTTTATTTTTACAGGCGGTGCACCTTCGCCAGGTAAACCGCCCATAAAAAGAGAGTGACTTTTGCGGACGGCACACTAGGGTAGCCACCTGCAAAAATTTTTTTTGCAGGCTGCTTAGTTAGGCGCCGTCCCGGTTACTCTTTTTTATAGGCGGCTCTGATACCGGGCCTCCTGCGAAAATATTTTGGCACCGTCCGCTAAAATGCTTTTGACCTAGTGTGTCACTGCATTACAATGGGCGGAGAAATCGTCTAAATCTCCACTTACCGAGGCAAAAGCATTGATATTACCTCTTTGTTCCATTCGTTAGTGTATTTGGATGTAATCATGACTAAAAACATCATTTGGGCCAGCAACAAGTTTTCAATCATTAAACAAAACAAAATTGGTAAGATGATCACCTTGCACTTAATTAGATGAGTTAATCGGACCAAGTGGAATTAGCACAACTGGCTTGTAAGTTTTAGTTGGTACATGTCATGAACGAAAGTCTGAAACTCTTCTGAGCCAAAACAAATCCGGTCAATTCCCATGTCCAGTTAATTAGGAGTTATCAGTGCTGCACTACCACAGTCACGGTCTTATGATCCACTCAAAATTAAGCATTGCGTAGGGGGCCAGGGGTGGCATATGGTGTGCGTGTTCTTCTTCAGGCCACGCGAGATCGCCCCGCTACGGTACGTAGCACGCGCCGGCGAGCACCCGCGGCTGCTGCTCTCGATTTGAAGCTTCGTGCTCGACTGTGCGGAAGCATTCGCGCGCCGGTCGCTCTTGATCTGAAGTCCGTGCTTCATCGTGAATGTCTGCGGCCGTGGCCGTCTCGATGCGCCGCTTTATAGTGTTTAGTTCGATCACGTACCAAGTCTGAGTGTGTGTTAACGGAGATTGATTAGTTAAGTCTGTAACAACTGAAAAGGCATGGAAAGCAAAAGTAATAAGTTCACCGAAGGTCCCCCAACTTTACAGCGAGAATTTTTTAGATCCCTTAACCACAAAACCAGAAATCTCCTCCCCTAAACAAACTAAACCATTCACCGGAGGTCCCTCGGCAGTATTTTTGCTCAGTTGCGCTGACGTGGCATCCCAGTCAGCCAAAAAATAATAAAAATTTTATGGGACCCATGTGTCAGCTACACACCTCTTTTTTCTTTCTCTTCTGCATCTAGTCAACGGGCGAGCGTGGATGCGGCAGGCGAAGAGCCAACGGGGGACGGCGGCGGCGGAGTTGCGGCGGGTAGGCGTGTCCTCGGGTAGGTGAACGCGGTGGCGGGCAGGCGAACTTGGCGGCGAGCAGAGTTACAGCGGGCGGGCGCGTCCGCGGGCAGAGGCCGGCGAAGACAGTCGCCTCTCCCCCTCTCCTCTCGGTGCGACTGGGCGACGACGCGCAGCGGCGGGCGTGGGCCGATGGGAGGGAGGAGCGGGCATGAGCGTTGGTGGGCGAAGTGGCGGACATCATCGCCTACGCTGTCGAAACCCACTGCCCCAACACCGTCCTCTTCTCCTCCTTTTCCCCTTTTTCTTACACAAAATCGCTCTGTCGCCGGCCATCGTCGCCGGTTGTCCTGTCGCCGGCGATCCCATCTGAGCCGTTGGCCCGATTTCTCTTGGCCTCCTCCTGCTTCCGCTGCGAGCAATCGGCTGGAGCCAATGGAGTTCGCCGGCGCGCTTCCACCGCCGGGAGCCATTGATCTCTTCTATCGTAGCCTCTCTCTTCCTCTCTGCGCAATTGGGCCGGCCAGCTCACCCACAGGCACCGGCCATCCCTTGATCCGTTCCGGCGGCATCCTCTCCCAACTCCATTCGTCTCTCCTGCCGGCCACCGTCCCTGGCCAGCTCAGCCCCATCCTCAGAGCCGTCGGCGTCGGCGCCGCCCAGCCTGCCGTCCTTTCAAGCTCCGCTGGCGCCGACGGCGCCCCGCCTGCCTCCTTTCAAGCTTGGAAGAAGAAGAAGAGAAGAGGAGAAGAGAGAACAAATAAAATAGAAGAAGAAGAAAAACAAAAGGAAAAAGAAAAAGAAAAGAGAAGAGAGGACGCTAACATGTGGGTCCCACCATACGCCACGTCAGACAAACCAGGGAAAATTAGATCAATACTGCCTAGGTGGGACCTTTTTGCACTGTTTTGTATAGTTTTGGGATGGAGATTTCTGGTCCTATGGTTAAGGGACCTCAAAAAATCTCGCTGTAAAGTTGGGGGACCTCAGGTGAACTTATTCCAAAGCAAAACAACAGACTGAAACGGGCCTGAGTAGAGGAGTTAGCCCAATTTGAAGCGATCTGGAGAAGGCCCAGCGGCCTACAGGAAGGAGGCTCGCTCGTGTACAAACAAGACAACCAAGATCTTTTTTTTTTTGAAACCGAGGAGGAACTTCGTTCCTACTTTTATATTAAGAAGAGAATTGACCCAGTTTATAAGAAAAACCAGGCCTGAAAACCGTACAACTACACGGTTAATTAAAGGAAAACCGGCTAAAACCAACCTATCAACAAACACCAAGAGCCTAACATAAGGCATCAAAGCCAAACCTGCTACAAAAGCCACACAAAAGCTCCAAAGATGCCAGAGATATGTCATCGTTGCCGACCTTGTCATCAAAACGACACAACAGCTCCGACTTCATAGCAGGTGCAACAAAAGAGCCAAAGACATTGCCAAAGCAAACAAACAGCTTCAACACCCCACGAAAGACCTCAGCCTAAGTCGTTCGAAGCACCACCTCAAACCACAAGCTAGAACCAAACCACCCAGAAGAAACTTGCAAGATGTCATCGTTGCCAAGCTTGTCACCCCCAACAAGCAGCTCTGACTTCATCAACAAGAACAAACCGAGAAGGAGAGGTCTTCACCAGGAGCAAGAAGTGGACTACGAAGATAGAGGCCTCATTGAACCTACAGCCAAGAGCATTGGCATCGAGCCGACGATACACAAATCTGTCAACGCCCGCACAAACAAGTTCTCCAAAGCGGCGCCCCAATAGGGTCACGACACTATGCGCCGCCACCGTCCGTCCGGAATCCGGAACAAGGTTTTCACCTGAAGAAAAGTTACGAGGAAGGGGCAACATAACGACGCCTCCAACAAGATAACGGTGCCCAAGGGCGTCGCCGTCATCCACCGGTCAAGGCCGATAAGGCTTTCTCCGGTTTATCCCCGTCCCACGCAACCATGTTTGTGCACAGAAACGTCAACCGACCGCTATGCCAACCCACCAACAAACTAGCCTAGGTTACCACCACGAAACGGCCCGGCCACCATCCCTAAAGAAACGAGATGCCACCACCAAGCCAAGTCTCAGAGCTTCTCATGACCAGAGCCGGTCTGGCTGAAGAAGGGAGAAGCTCGAAGAAGAACCGGCGAAAAGCACCCTGCAAAAGGAGAGGTGAACCGACGCCAGCACACACGTGGCTGCCACCCTCAGGCTGGCCCGCAACCGGCCCCCGCGCCATCGGCCGACACCGACGCCGACGCCCACCG
>CM002478.1:2792938-2819057 GCA_000325765.3 Leersia perrieri
GCCGCACCGCTACCGAGACACCGCCGCGCCACCACGATGCCACCGACGCGCCGCCGCCACACCGCTACCACGCCACCAATGCGCCACCACGGCAGCCGCAGCCACCAGCCGACGTCACCGCCAACCTCCACCCCCGCCCCGATGCCAGATCCCGTCAAGGTCGACGCGGATCTGGGCGGACTCCCGCCGCCGCCCCGCGGTTCCCCAAGCCGTTTGACGCATCAAGATAGTAGACTGACAGTAATGTCTTGCTCCTCATGTCAAACATCATGTTCCAAATCTCAGTCACCTGTCTGTAATTGCCTTCTTTTTGTTCTCTCTTAGTCACTTTAAAGCAGACGATGCTGGGATCATCTATGCTCACGACGGAGAGCATTGGTTTCTCGTGTGGGATGTCGCGGTATATGCGTCGATCGACCAGAGCTCGGTGGCCAGCTGGGCACAATCCAATAGTTAAGTACACATTGCATAACAAAAGTAATTTACAAACAAAGATTTAATCATGCTCTTCTTTTGCTGTGCATGTGAGCAGATATCTTTACTCTTTACTACTACAAAAGTCCCTACTGGTGGTGGCAGTGAATCTGCCACCCGCTACTAGTAATTTTTTACAAATTGATCCCTGATACTTTCTGATACTATGGAACAACCCAATATTTGGTGCAAACAATTAAATATCAAATTTGTTTAATAAGCAAACAAGTGATACTAACATATTTTTTAAAAGAATATAGTTTCTATATAGTATATTTTATTTTATCCATAGCAAAGCATGGACATTAAGCTAGTAAGTATATAACAAGCTTCACACTTCTTAATTTCTACCGGTAGCCATTTCTTCCTAAGACTCACAGGAAGCCCAAAAGAAATCTAAATCGGTGCTCGCTAATATCATGTGTAAGAATGCTTTATGCCTTTACCAAATCACCACAAGGTAAGAAAGGTATCTCTACAAGTGCAGTCAAGATGTCATCAGATTTAAGAAGCAACCTTCTTGTCAGATGAGTTGCATAATTGGCGGCTTTGCTAAACGGAACTGTTCTTGCAAGTTCCATCGGAAGTGAAGTAGCTGGATATATTGCCATGGAGGTAAACGTCTCCATGAGTTGGCCAAGAAGTCTGCCATTGGGACGCATCATAGTGGCAGACCGACAGTAGTGTCTTCCTCCTCGTGTCGAACGTGATCTTCCATATTACCCCCTTACCACTGTATGATACTTTTCTCTGATGGTGCTCCTCGGAAATCAGGAAGAAGATAACATGAGAGTTATCCATGGTCACAATGGGGAATTCCGGCCTTACATGTGGTAGGCAGATGTAGGCATCAAGGGACCAGAGCTCAGTAACGTCGACCATGGAATACATCACCCATATCATATCTGTCATCCTTAGCGTCCATGTGTTGATGACGGATGCACCATAAGAATTATGACATTGGGTTTCACCTGGACTGCCACAACAGCATCGGGGCAAGATGTAAACATTTCGCCCTATAGTGGGCACTTCTCTTGCGTTGTCACCAAAACCTTCAAACTGACCATGAGGAGCCTTCACCGGAAGAGGCACATATCGCAAGCTAGGATGATGCCCCAATACAAGTCGACCCAACAGAGGAGACGTTCACCAACGGTGACGACCATGTCAGTGCGCCACCACAACAACTCATCCGCCTTACCGTCACCGTGGATGATCGACGGTTGCGTGACACTCCACTCGCCGCACCGGAACACAAGGAGTTCAGCCTGATCCTTCGGCATGCCGCGTTCTTGAACGATGAGATCCGCCACAACAAAATCGTTCTGACCCGCGCCATGGTGAAGGAGGCTGGTGGTCTTTACTTGCAGCTCCCGCCCCCTCCCCATACACCGGAGTTGATCAGTTGGGATCGGCCACAATGACGGTGGGCATGGCGGATCAGCGGTAGCGACACCGGCGTTGTACACGAAATAACCCATCCCACCGTGGCAGCCATTGTAATACATCTCGAGGAGCATGGAGTCACAGTGGATGGTGATGGGATACATTGAGGGGCTACCATGTCTGCCACCGTACGGAGAGAAGTGGAAGCATAGGCGTGACACGGCTGGGGGCTCCTCGAAGCAGAAGGAGAGGCTGATGGTGTGGCCGGTGGAGGAGAGGGAGGTTGCCTCAGTCTTGGCGTAGGCGGTGACGCACGACGAGCTGGGATTATTATTCTTGTTCTTGAGATCACTGTATTTGTAGATAATGATCCACCGTGGGTACTTGCCACCAGCTGTCGCCGTAGTTTGTGTCTTCATCAGAGATACTGAACAAGATTCACTAGTCCTAATTTCCATCAGCAGCCATTTCTTCCTCAAACACATTGGGAGCCTTAACAGTGATCTAAACCGGTGTTGGCTAATGTCATCCGTAAGAATGATATATGCCTTAGCATATCATCACGATCCAATTCAGGTATTTCTTCAAGTGCAGCCAAGATATCTTGAGGAGAATCTTCTACTATCTCTGAAGATACCTTCAGAATTTTGTCTGAGGACAACTGCGATGAATTGTTAACAATGAGATCGCTTGTTGTTGGTTTGTCCGCACTGATGATTACCGGTTGTTTTGTTGCACCACTGCTACAAGCTCCGTCCGAAGTGGAGAAGTTAGAGATCTTGCAAGGAAAATAAATGTCTCCATTACTTGGGCTGCCATGTTTGCGGCTGTTGGCACTTATCATAGTGGTAGACTGACAGTTGTGTTTTGCTTCTCATGTCAAAAATGATCTTCCAAAATGCCAGGTCGTAGCTAAGATTTCCTCGCTGGTACGGCTCTTTCACCATGAAGAAAATGAGGTCTGGGTTGTCCATACTCACAATGGGATGCTGCGGTGTTACTCGTGGGACGCCAAAATAGTCATCAAGGGACCAAATCTCGGTGGCGTCGATCATGGCGTCCAACATCCATGTCATGTCACTCATCCTTAATGTCCATGTCTTAATGATAAACACGCCACTGGAATTGTGACAGTCTGTGGCGCCTAAACTGCCACAAAAACAGCGAGGCGAGATGTCGATGAACATCAGCGTAGTGCCGCCATCAGAGACACAAACTCTTCGCTTTTCCTGTAGGCACATCCGCCGGTTGATCGCGAGCTCGCCGTCGTCGAACTCACCGACAGGGACCTCAACGGGAAGTGAAACATATAGCGGTTGGGGACTCTCATCGAACATGTCACATAGGATGATGCCACGATACAGATCGACCCAGCACAGATGCCTGTCACCGATAGGAACGACCATGTCGGTTTGCCAATGGGACACCTCCTCGGCCTTGTCGCCGCCATCATGGATGATCGGCGTTCGCGTGACGGTCCACGTACTCGCCGGAGCGGAGCATCAGAATCTCGGCATCCTCCGTTGCGTCGCCATGATTCACGGTGAGTTCGTCCTCCTCGTCGCCGCGATGGTGCAGGACGCCGGTGGTTTTTACGTCCAGATGGTTCGGGCGCCACGTGGGATGCCTATGATAACAATTTTCCCCTTCCTCGTGAATTGTGATCCAGTAACTTGGGAGTAGCGAGAGCGACGGCGGCCGTGGCAGAGCATCGGAGCCAGCGTTGTAGAGGAAGTAGTCGATCGCATACCGATTTTCATAGAACGACCCATCCTTAACATAATGCATCCCGATGAGCACGGAGTCGCCGTGGGTGGCGACGACCCACATTTTGGGTCTCTCGTAGCGGTGGCCGCACGGGAAAAGGCACGACGCCTCTGGGGGCGCGTCGATGCGGAACGAGACGCGGACGAGATGGCCGTCGGAGGAGCGGGTGGTCGCCTCCGTCTTGGCGTCGCCGGTCGCCTCGGTCTTCTCGTCGGCGGCGGCATCTACTACCTCGTCGTCGATGTAGTCGTTGACGCCCTCGAGAACGGCATAGTGCGTGAGCAGCACCCACCGTGGATGGCCTCCGGCCGACAACGGTGGAGCCGCGGCGGAAGGCGTCGCCGCCGGCGGTTGGGTTTCCATGAGCGGCGGCTGGCGGAGCGGATTGATCGATTGACGGAGATATAAATCCTACAGGTGTGTTTCGTTTCGGAATTAATCAAAAAGCCAGAACGAGTTTGATTAGGAATTATCAACGGACATGACTAGGATACGTGTATCGCTCCGTCACGTTTGCCATATGAACTTAAGCTACAATTTATGTTTGTTCTAAGAACAGAGACTAGTGTTCAATAGAAAATCCTATGAATAATAATGTAATAATTGTTCATCGGGGAAACAAGCTACCAGTATATAAACTGTTTGATTATTTGAAACCAAACTTCACTATAGGATAAAACAAAAAACAGAGCAGCAATGATATCACTTATAGCCAGCTTGTTGGCCAATGTCTTGTTTGCAACATTGCTAGAAGTTTCATTGAAAGTGAAGTAGTTGGTAATCTTGCTAGGAAAGTAAGTGTGATAATAAGATGATTGCGCAATCCGCCTGTCAGACTCATCGTATCTGATTACTGACAACATTGTCTTGCTTCTCATGTCAAACATGACCAACCACTTTGCCCTGTCAACATGAGATTTTTTCCTTTGTCGTTCCTCTTCAACCACAAAGAAGATGAGGTGTGGGTTGTCCATACTCACAAAGGGGTGTTTTGGTCTGACGTTTGGGAGGCCAGCATAGGCCTCGAGGGACCAGAACTCGGTGACGTCGACCATGGCTTCCATCACCCATGTCATCTCCTTCATCCTCATCGTCCATGAAGTGATCACAAAGGCATTGTTAGAATTGTGGCAGGAGGTGATGCCTGAGCTGCCACAACAACAGCGCGGGGAGATGTTGACGAACCTCAACTCCGTTCCATCATCAGAGACCCAAAATCCTCGCTTTTCAATCGGGCACAACCGCGGGTTGATGGAGTAGTCCCCGAATTCGCGATCGAATTTATCTTTGGGGGCATCAACAGGAAGTGACACATACAACAGATGTGGTCTCTCGTCGAACGGGTTACATAAAATGACGCCGCGATACAAATCGACCCAGCAGAGCAGCCTGTCAGCGATGGGGAAAACCATGTCGGATTTCCACCTTGACACCTCCTCCGCCTTACCATCGTCGTGGACGATTTGAACCTTCGTTAATTTCCACTCGCCGTCGTTGGAGCGGAGCACGAGGAGATACTCCGGCGTGAAGCCATCGTCATACCCCTTCCCGACAAGCTCCGCCACCACGAACTCCTCGCCGGCGCCACCACGGCGTAAGATGCCGGTGGCCTGTGCATTTAGCAGCTGGTACGCCCACCGCATTGGGGGCCCATCTTCGTCGTCCTCTTTCTCATACGATGAAATGTCACCTGGTCCCAGTTAAGGTTCGGGAGCAACGACAACGACGGCCGCCGTGGCGGATCGGCGGCGCCGGCGTTGTAGAGGAAGCGATCCGTCACGAAGCTTTCGTTTTCGTACCCCTTCTGATAGACCATCGAGAGAAGCAGGGAGTCGCCGCCGACGGCGACGATCCCCATCGTGGGCGGATCGTTCCTGTAACTGTAATCGCTGCGGCTGCCGCACGGGGAGCAGCGGAAGGATAGGCGTGACGAGAACGGTGGCGAATCGAGGAGGAAGGAGACGCCGATGTGGTGGCCGCCGGAGGAGCGGGAGGTCGCCTCGGTTCGGGGGTCGCCGAAGGAGGCCGCCTCCGTCGTCTTGGCGTCGTCGGCGGCGGCATCGTCGTCTTCGGCGCCGTCGAGGGTAGCGTATTTGGCGAGGATGACCCATTGTGGGTAGCTATCGCCGCCGGAAGGAAGCGTCGACTCCATCGGCGGCGGAGATTGAGATCGAGAGTAGAAGATCGGTAGTTATTTGGTCTGAGATTGGCGCCCAACGAGTTTATACGGTTTTGGTTTACGAACCTATACTTAGATGGGCCTAGTCTTGTCCTATCAGGAACCTGATACAGGAAGATTTGGAACTTTCTATTTATTTGAACTTCAATGTTTTGTAGTAGGAGTATTGTTTTCTGTTTGCCTCGACGGCTCGACATTAATTATATATATTCTTCAACTTACAATCTGTCATCGTTTTTTTTTTTTTACTAAAATGTCGTACTGATCGACCTTCTTGTTTACTTGAAGATGTTTTAAGTACTTAACGGTGCCCACGACAAAAGAGCTTCGTGCAATCGTCTGAGAGGCCCCGGCCCCCGGCAATCCAGAATGCCAAGTATGCGCAGATCAATAGAAAATCCTTGACAAATAATTAATTATACATCAGAGAAACATATGCTCGCAAGTATAGTGGTGTATATCAAGACAAAACTGTTTAATTATTGTAAAAAAAATGTTTCACCAACAAAAGGATCTTCTCTGTTAGGTGAAGCTAGATAGCAAATGTTGGGCAAAATTTCTCTGAAACGACTAATATGTGGTATACACTTCTATCCTACTACCTCCGTCTAAAATAAATATATTCCAGGAGAACTAGAATGTGTCATATTCGCACGGAAATATTTTTTGTTTTAGGATGGAAGTAGTAATTAACCATACAAATTGTAGTAAAATCTAGACTCCTGCTTTCTCAGGTTTGGACATAAATCCTCTATGCTTTCCAATTAAATAACTTGGATATATCTTATACATTTTCTGTTCTAACTGATAGTGATATAGTACAAATATAACAAACCTTGAACTCCTCTTTTAATTTGTTTGGACACATTACTCATATAAAATCTCACATCAAACTTTTCTTCAGGAAAATCTAAAAAAAATACAGTGAAAACTAAAGTAATTAGGCAATATACAATTCAGCACAATCTAATAGTTAATCACACAATGGACTACTACAAAATGTATTTTACGACATATTTCAATCAATCATCTGGTAGGTGATCTGTTGTACATGCAGAGTAGACAGAACAGGCTTGCCGGAGTGCTCGACCATCAGCCACCGTGCCCGTCCGTGGATCGCCGGAAGGCAGCGCTGCCGCCGCTAGGAATATTATGGTAAATCATTTGACGCAAAAATATATTCCGGTGCATATGCCTCTGATCGTTGATTTCGATTCCAAGCAGAGGATTTGGAACTTTCTATTTGTCCCTAGACTATTGGGGATTTTTCCTTGTTTGCCACCAGTATATTTCCTAACCAAATCTGTCACCGCCATATTCCCTTCCATCCTTCTTTTTAGTATCTGCGTTATAATTTAAGCGAACACTTTAGTGTTCAACAGAAAATCCTAAAAAGAAATAGTCATCATCACAGAAAATATGCTTAGTATATATGTATATCAGCAGAAAAATGTTTGATTACGGCAAAATGTTTCGGTAACAGAAACTTCTCTGTTGGATAAAACCAGGTAACAAAAGTTGCGCAAAATTGGCCTGAAACGACTGGATCTATCGTATACACTTCTGTCCTAACTGACAGTACAATTACATTAAAATTTGGCCACCTTTTGCAACTTTGCATAACTCCTATAAGCTTTCACATTAAACTTTTCTCTGGAGAAAAAAAATATCTATCATCAAGATATTCAGGCATTCCATGATGCTGATCTCCTCATGGTCGGCTTCACCGGCCGGTCTTCCTCCATGGAGATCATCATCAGGGTCGATGGGTCCTCCAGCATCATACGGGCAACGAGGTAGCCGGCGATGGACCATGTTTGGAACTTCCTGGCCTGCTTTCCAATGAACCTTCCCGCCTTGCCGTCATAGTACTCAGGCCAGCCGTCCTTCAGTAGCCTAGATTCGGCAAGCTCAATGGCGCGTTTTGCCATTTGTGGTCTCCCAGTCTTGATGCAGGCTGCTGTCAGCAGCCACAGAAGAACTGCAGATGAAAAAAGAAACACAGGAATGTTAAAAACCTTGGATGGGAATCAGATGGTTTGGAAGTGAACAGTGCATTTGCTTTTTCACTAGCTAACAAACTACAGACCAAAGATTTTGTTGGCTGTGAAAAAACAATGATTTTGGAAGTGAACAGATGGAGAGTTCAGACTTCCGAACCACCTAGCTATGAAAAACTAATCGTTTTTGTTAGCTGTTATATGGCAGTATTAAATTTGTAGTAATTAAATATTGTTAGACCAAAGAAATGGCCATTAGTTAAAATATTGAATTGCCTTGTGTGATCAATTTCAGAATAAACTTAGTTTACCTTTTCATTAGTGTCTATAATGTATTAACACGTAAATTATTAGCATTATTTGGACAAGAAGACCTGGTTAATGACTAATTTTTAACAACAATGAATATTAAGGATTGGCAACAGAATCATCTCAAGTTATCATAGAGCAAAGAAAACATAAACCTGTTAATGACTAATTATTAACAATAATGAATAGAAGGATTGGCAAGTGGCAACAGAATCATCTCAAGTTATCATAGTAAAAAGGAAAACATAAACCTGGCCATGATCCTCCATTATGATAACTCCACCGGGTGTTCTTGGGGTCACAGCCAGTGATTATTCTCCATTCGTGGTTCTCAATTGCAGGGTAGCATATCTTCAGAGGCATCTCACCCACAAGCTCTTCCCACCGCTCCTCAATCAGGTCCATTATTGCCACCGATTGCTCTGGAGTAGCCAGAGATGATATAATGGCAATACAATTTCCAAGTGCAAACCACCGAAAGTCCATCATAGCAGGGCTGACATTGCCAAGAAAGTAGCCTCCCCGGCATGGCATGAAATCAAATACCCAATCAGGGATCGAATCAGGGATGACATTGAATTTGTTCACAGCAGTGTGTGAGTACTCTTCTGTTTTATATCTGTATATGTTATTCAGATGTGGGAAGTCTAGCCAGAAGTAATTTCTCATGTGGTAGGTTAATGCATGTAACCGTTGCCCTATCTTCTCTATGAAATCCTTCCCTTCACCATCTGGCTTAAGCATCTGGAGAGCACATCGCAATGCCATGTAGAATAGTGCTTGAATCTCTATAGGATACCCATATATACCCTGGGAACAATACCAAATTAAACATTTTAGGCTAAATATCATATAATGATAGGGACCTTAATTGCCAACTAAAATTGCAATACAAAAAGAACAGGAATACAGTATTATACTACACATTCCTGTTAGCAGTATTACCCATTTTATTACAATTAGAAAGAAGGATTGCCTTGTCCCCATCATACTTGTAAATAAATTTGAACATAAATATGTGCCTCATGATTCATCTTTGACAAGTACTCTTTCAAAAAAAAAAAAGTTGAAAAATACAATAGCTCTACTTCAAATTAGGAATAACAATGCAGTCCTCCCACCCATTGTGATTTAAATATCAGGTCTGCCTTTTTAACATAATTTGTTTTAAGAAAACAGAATTTTCTTTGGTTCTAATTAGAAAATGCAGAAATGTCAGTTTCTGTTGCCAGCTCAACTGAAATGTGCTGCTCTAAAGGAATAAGGATATATATCAAAAAAATCAAGCAAAGGTGAAATGCTCATACCATTCGACGATCTATCATTGAACAACCATCTGTGCAGAGCAGAGTAGGGAAGGTATCAAATCCCTCAGACAAGCAGAGGTTCAGTATAAGCCTCATGCAGTTCTGACAATCTGGTGACTCTGCCAAACTAGTATCTCCAGTGTACTTTGTATATGCCCGGAGAAGAATAATCCACCAAAACCCAGAGTCCACTGGAGCCACCCTCCCAATTGCACTCTCACCAAAATCTGCAACTAATGTTTCAGTGTTTCTGTTTTTATTACGATCCACCTTGAAACTTGCAGGCATTGCTCCTGCTCCAAGTTTGAAACGGTCTACCATTTTCTCTGAGCTTTGCAGGTGGAGTGTTTTTAAGAGGAAGTTTTTTACTATATCAGTCTCGTTATTCATTAGAAAAGCCAATGCACTTGGCACAAAATCCCGCACAAAAACCTGCCTTTGAAAGGATAACATCAGTAAAGGGGTGAAGCATAACTGAACTATTAATTTGATTTGACAAAAAAAACATTGAACAAACAAGCATGTAGAAGTATCCTAATTAGAAATTAAGCATAGAAATCAACACCATACTACTTGGATGATCAAATTGAAAGTCTATCATCAATATAGGTGAAAACACATGACACAAGTGAACATATCATTGCAAATGCCAGTAACAAACAAATCAGCTCTACACGACACCATGTCAGTGAGACAGTTATGATGGATATAGTTAAATTTTGCAACGTATATAACATATTCAGTAAAGCTATCATCTGACATTATTATAGGAAATACTATCAGAGGTTATGTATCAACTAGTGCATAGATCCTAAATACAGGAAATCACTCATGTACTGATTTCGAACAGGCATAAACATCACATAACAAAATAATAATGATCTTCAGTTTTCAGAAACTAGAACAAACAGGATTTCGATTTCACCTGATCATAATTGAGCACCTCCTCAGATGCATGATCAACGGCAGCAATCGTCCCAACCGGCTGCCCCCGGAAGTAAACCACAGACTTCCTGAGAGCCTCCCAAGCCTCATTCACAAGAGGGTGGGGATCACCAATCGTCCCCAAAGAGAACGGCGAGTCAAAACCTGAAGGAAACGCCGGCGAGTGCATTATGCTGTCAAAACCATCGTTTTGCCGATGAGAAAGCTCGCTCCATGACTGCTCATCGAACGACCTCTTCCTCTCCAGAGTCAACCTCGGCTTGTCGATGAGCAAGCGTGAGAGATCGAGGTTGATCTCTGCCTCTGAGGCAATGGAGACATGGGATGACACTCTCTTCATGCTGCTGCTGATGTGCCTCTTCTTGGTCAAACTTCTTCAGGCAAAAGCTACTGAAAACGAAACGCACGCATCAGTTCAGATTCAGAATTCGGGTCGCCGTAGCTGATTCAAGTAAATCCACTGTAAAGAAAGATATACTTCGAATCAAAAAGATAAGATTTTGGTAGCGGGCAATGCAAGATCCTGATAACCGCAATCCAAAGAAAGAATCGAATTTGGCTATCCTTACAGCAATCAAAATACCGTAGCAAAATCGGCGACGGAGGACGGAGAGAAGAATACCTTGAATCCGAGGCGGCGGCGGTGGCAGCGCTTTGTTGGGAAGTTCGCCGGGGAGAGATCGAGGATAGATAAAGAAAGAAAGCAATCAATAAATCAATCAATCAGAGAATCACCGATCGGAGCTCCCCTACGGCCTAGATCCAGCGCAAGAACGGCAAGATCTCGTCCACCGCGCGGATGGGATCAGAGGGAAGTGGAGGAGGAGAGGAGAGGAGAGGAGAGGAGACTAGCTGCATTTTTGGCTCCGATGAGCTTACTATTTATAGACAACATCGTGCCGCATTAAATTCCCCATTTCCTCGCGTCTTCTTTCCGGTGAACGTCGGACAATCCACCCATTCTTATTCAAGTTTTTTTTTTCCTTTTCTTCTGTTCCTTATTATCCTTAAGAATTTCAGCTTATCCAAAAGACCACAACGTCGTAGTCCAACATGCAAAGTTCACCAGAAAATGGTAATAATTTTTTTAGATAATGGTAAAAAATGGTGATAATAATGGAAGTATTATTGCAAATATTTCTGGTTGAAAGTTTGTCAGTGCCAATTTTTGCAATAGACAATAGTGTCTTCAGTTCGTATTTGGTTGTTTGGCAGGCACCAACTATTATTGACGGGAGAGAGCATATTATATTTATTTAGGAAGTAAAAATGAGAGTAGTCCCGTGCGGTACTTTATATTTCTAATTGTGTCGTTAGAAAAAAAATACATCAAACTCAATAGTGGATAGGAGTATGTGGAAGTTCAAAATACAAGGATTGCAAATTCCCAATAAGTCAAAATGCAAAACTTGCTTCTGTTTTTTACCCCTCAAACGTTAGCAAAACGAGGTGCATGTACAATGTTTTCAACATGGTACAGGCGTGCAGCTCTTAAATGGACCCAAAGCGTCCTGCGTCCATGAAGGAATAAAGATAGTTCTGTCCGTGCCGTTGAACTTTTAACACATATTTAACTGTTCGTTTTATTTATAATTTTTTATAAAATGAGTAAAGTTATGCATAAAAATATATTTAACAATGAATCAAATGATAGGAAAAAATTAATAATTGTGTAAAATTTTTAAATAAAACGAATAGTCAAACGTGTAAAAAAAATCAACGACATCAAATATTTAAGTATAGAGTGATATATTATAGTTTCACTTCTGTGTATAGTTCACGCCTATGGATTATCTTCCTTCTATGCTCCTAAAATGGATTTACTCATCATTAATATCTTCTACAGTTATCCGGATAATAAGCCTTAAAGTTATACTAGAAGGAAAACTAAGGAGAAAAATGGCATGTAATAAGGACATTAACTTTTGCTTGGATATTTTAAGATGAAAATCCCTTTTGATGTCATGTAATCGAAGTCTACGTTGAATAATCGACGATAGCCGACGGCGGGCGCCGGCTAATGACCAAGAAAAAGCTGCTTTTGTCCATTCGTATTGGAAGCAAAACATATATTCCCAAATACCAAATAGTAGTACTTCTTAACACTGCCCAATTACTACCAAAGACAACAAGTCCAAGTTTTCTTGGAGATTCCTTTCCAATATAAAATGGTGAAACGACCAATTATGAAACTCTTGTGCAAAATAATGTCAAAATTGCTGTCGCGTGAGTTGTGCGTGACGGTGTCATGTGATGTATAATCCAAAGCGGTGATAGTTGACTCGTCCTTCGTTACTCTACGTATGACGTTGTACGGAACGATTCTAAGATCATAGGAGTACAGCAGAAGCAGAGTAGTAAAAAATTAGTTTCAGATTATAAAACGTATACTAGAGAGGTAGAACGCCTTGCAATCTGAAACGGAGGGAATAGTAATCGATTTCGTAGTTTGGCGTTGATTACTGTACTTCTTTGCAAGAGCTCACAGTCCATCACCATCCAAATATTGTATTCCATACGAAAAGGATTCCATAATCTCAGTTCATTTTGGGCCCAACAAGGAAATTAACACACATGCTTCAAAATTGACACAAGAAATAAGTTCATTTCATGTCCAGTCTCAAAATCATCTCTCAATCCTAATTTCAGAAACGTTGGCTCTTAAAATTGAGAAAACCGTCCAAATCATATAGACAGACGATTTTACTGACGTGGCATGCCAGTCATCAAAATAAAAAAAAATATAGGACCCACATGTCAGTCAAATAAATAATAAGAAAATGTTATCCCCTCCTCCCCCATCTCTCCCCTCTCGCGCTCTGTTTTCCCCTCTTCCCCGGGGAGAATATGTAATCCAGCAACTTGAGCAGCGCCAAGCCCGTATAGTGGCATGTGCAATGTGTGCATCTATTCAGGGCCCCAAATATGCAATTAGTACTATCATCCATACTTAATTAGCAACAAATACGGGCCAAATAAATGATGCTCTAGAGAAGATTAAGTAACGAAGACTTCACAATAGCAAAACATGAGGTTAGTTTATTGCTCGACTACTATGTACATTTACCGACACTGTTTTAGCATTTCTATTTGATATGATCCTAAGAATTCTATGAAATAGCATACATTAGAGTTTTATACTTAACTGAAAGTATGCTTTGTTTATACTCCATTTTTATACATTAGGACCACATTATATGTTTTGCACATGTGCTTCCAATTCCTAGAGACGGCCCTGAGCAGAGCGTGGATGTAGCGGCGGGGGCTCGGACATAGCGGCGACAGACAACTGGGGGCTCAAATGCGGGAACGACGGAGGGCGAGTTCGGTTTTTGACGGTGAGTGATGAGGAGACCCGCCTAACGCCGGCACGTCGTCCATCGCACCGCCGGCTACCAAGATCTAGAGTGTGTTCCGGCGACGGGATGGCTGCACGATTACGACGGGTGGGTGGTGCTGTCGTCGTTGCCACCGGCGCGGCTAGATGGCGGTGAATGCTAGGGGGCACGGGCCTCTCTGCCCCAAATCAGTGAACGGACGGTGGCTGCTTCACCGGCGCGGGCGGGGAGCATGGGGTCAATGGAGGTCAAGCGCGGCGGTGTCGATTGAGTCGAAAGCGGCGCAGTGACTGAATTGCGGTAGCAGTGAATAGCGTGCTGGAGTGTCAGAGGAGGAGGGTGCTGGCAGGGGCAGGGAAACGGCGGCACGGCAGCGGTCAAGGCATGACTAGGTGGAAATGAAGGTTGGATCCACGGCGAAGAACGCTAGGCTCATGTTTAGCGGCGTGGGGCAGTGATGGGGACCTCCTCGCCATGTACGCGTCAGGCACACCCGCGGTGCAAGCCGCCGCGGCCGATGTGCTCCGTGACCTCGCCGCGTACCTAGACCTGGTCCCCGTCTTCCTCGACGAGAACGTCGTCCCGTCCCTCCTCTATCTCATGTCCCTCGGCCCCCCGTGCGCGTAGGAGATGCCACTCAACTGCCTCTGCATCCTCACCATCGGCGATGACGACGAGTGCGATTGACAAGCGGCGACAGCGCTGTTCGGAGAGGATGGAGAGAGGGAGTCGGAGGAAGGAAGAGGAGAGGGGTGAAGGAGCACATGACATGTGGGACCTACTAATTTATCTCCATAAGCCATGTTGAGTCAGCAATTTGAACCTGGTCAACTCGCCACATCAGCGAAAACAACCTTCCAAACTGCCCTGAGACCTGATTTAAATGGTTTTTGCAAGATAAGACGATAAGTGTCCAACATTCCTGTATTCTGGTTCAGGGACCTTTTTGAAACTCATGAGGAACATAAAGCGAACTTATTTCTTGACACAAACCTGAATTTTCCGGCCCATTTTAGCCCACATAGTCCTTATTTGCTGACATGTGGGCCCCAAAAGAAAAATGGCCCCATCTGTCGGTTACTTCGTGGCTCCCACTAATTGCAAGTTTGCGAGTTGCAATCCCATCAAAAACCCCTAAGCCGGAGGAGTCGTTGCCTGCACGCACCGGAGTGGCCGCCGGCGAAAGCGCACGCCGCCATGGACGCCGGGGAGTGCTCCAACTCCAAGCCCTGCGCTTCCTCGCCGGACGCCGGTGGCCGAGGCGTCTGGGCCAAACTAGGTGCCCATCTTCCCCCAAGAATCTCATCCCTCCCTCTCCTTTCTTGGGTTTCTTCCGCCGCACGGGTTCTTGATTCTTTTCTTGGATTCATTCCTTGCAGTGCCGTCCGATTCCGCGTTCCCGGCGGTGGAGCTGGCCGAGGAAGACGCCGTGGTGTGCTCCCTGGTGGCCCCCGCCGCCGGCGGGGAGGAGGTCGCCTGGTGCGAGATTAGGCGCGGCGGCGACGCGTCGTCGGCGACGATTCGGAATTTGAGGTATGCGTGGTGGTTGGTTTCTCCCTGTTTTTTTGGTTGCTTCGCTCCTGTGGAGTCTGCATTTTGTAGGCAAAGATGCGTTCTTTTCTTATGCATTTCTGTTTTGTGCAATGTTTGGATTGTGTATCAATACCATTTGTTGATGCATATTTGTTCTTGTAAGGCGAGGGTTAAAAACTTCAGAAAAGTTCAGAGCGATTGCGATGGAATGAAACTTCTTCTGTAGATTTTTTGAATCATTGCGTGAATAGCGAGAAGCTGGGTTTTCTTGTGCACCGTGTTCATGTTTCTTGATCACCTTCCATTGTACCCCAAATTAAGAAAAATGTCCTGTGGATAAGAAGATTCAGATTTGCTGATGATTCTAAAGCGCCTTAGTTTTCTTATCCATAAGTCACTTTCCGAACTTTTCAATCTGGTTGCTCAAACAAAAAAGAAATTTTGAATCGTAAAGCAAGCTTGTGGTTACCTGCAAAAAGCAATCCCCACAGGGAAGAGGCAGTGTTGTGAAGGGGAAGGCAGTGGGGAGAGAGGAAGAGAAGGGCAAACTAGGTCATGCATGTGGGAAATGGGCAAGGGTCGTTGGCAGGAGTGACAACTGTGGTGATGCTTTTGTGTGTATGTGGAGGTAAATGGAATAGGGTGGTTAGTGTTTGATCAATGGTCAAGGTATTTTACTGATCAGCACAAAATACCAGCTGCTACTACTCCCTCCACTTCCAAATGACACCATTGTTTTCACTGTGCAAACTTTACTATTCTTAGAAATGTACGTTGTTATCAAAACATGCTGCATGAAAAATCTAATAAAACAAAATTTCATTCACTCCAACTGGTCAATTTTAAAATGATGATTTATGGTCGAAGTTTAAATTAAAGTTACTGGTGTAAAGTATTTGGAAGTGGAGTAGTCAGGATGAAAGAAACCAGTCAATTTGCCAGTACTCTAATGCTTTCCTGCATTCTGGTCAAATTAGGTTTGGGCTATTTTCTAGTTTCATGTTGTTTCATAGTTATGGTCATGTGAGATATAATTGCTTTCACAATGTTCAATTTTTGTACAGTGGGTTTTCTTTGTAAACCACAGTATAATGTAAATTTGTTAATATGTAATGATCTTTTTATACATTTTGGGGAGTCCAGAGTGAAAATGCACATGGAGTTGGAGTCCTGATTTCGGAGACTGCTGAATTTTATTGTTGGCACTCCCAAGTTATTTGGAAGAGAAATTTTGTGATTCTCAGTGCCACTTTGAACTTCACGCAGTTTTTCCATATTTGTTTAAATAATTTCTCTTTGTGTGCACATCATAGTCTGTTGTTGTCTGTATTGCAACCTCTTGTTATTCCTTCTGTCAAATTCTCGCTGATGTTAGATGCCAGTCTTGTCATCCTTGTAATGTATGTTTCATTAGACCGCCTTCTAACGTTGTATATGTGTCACTGAGAAGCTCGGATGCAATTATTGTTGATGGAAGAGTTATCCAGCAAGAAGCAGTTGACATTAAACCGGGGAGTGAAATTGTTCCAGGGCCTCAAAAAGACGGTGAGATAATAATATATTTTGAGTTAGGCATTTTCTGCATAGATTGGAGATAGTGTATATTAAGAGTCTTTTCTTTTTGAAATAGGCTATTTTATGCCTTTAGGAAGCCAAATGATTGTGTGAGTGACTCTGAATATGCATTCATTAAACCATTTTGAATATTTATAGTTTCCTAGACCTTTGTGTTTACAAAGTAAAACTTCTATGATTGCATGTTGTAGCTGTGCTTCTCAAAATTGATACTCTACAAATTTAGATGCTCTTCCTTTTGTAATTCCATTATGCTGAACATGATAACTGTATAATTGTGTAATAGATTGATGCTATCCATTTTCTTTTTAGGGCATTTGTTGTACACCTTTGATATAACAGGCCTGAAGGATCAGGACCAAAATAATATCAAGGTATTTGTTCAAATGAATGTTGATGAATAATTTAAGCTTGATGCATAAAAGTCACTAACTTATAGTTAAATGGCGATGTCAGATTGTGCTGGATATTGAGAATGCAAAATGCAGCATATGCTTAAATTTGTGGCATGATGTTGTTACTGTTGCTCCGTGCCTCCACAACTTCTGGTACTTTTGCCAATTTTCCTAGCAGCTCTTGTTTTCTGTCAAAATTCTGGTTGGTGCTCATTTCTGTATTCCTTTTAAGCAACGGCTGCTTCTCAGAGTGGTTAAGAAGGTCTTCAGCTAATTCGTGTGATAAAAGTCAGACTGCTGCCTGTCCACAATGTAGGACGGCAGTGCAATCAGTTGGTAGGAATCACTTCCTACATAATATTGAAGAGGTGTGATAGTTTCTAATGACTTAAGTCCTAGAATACTACTATATAATATTTAAGTGCTAATCTATTGTACAGCAGAGATTTTTATATATGGTTCTGCTTTTGTAGGCTATCCTGCAATCTTTTTCATCACTACAGCGGTCTGATGAGGAGATTGCACTGTTGGAGTCATATGCCTCGGTCAAAACAAATATTGTGAGTTCAAAACCTCACAATAAATTGTTGATTTCCACTATTTTTCTCAATGGATTGCATCAAGTATCGTGCCAATATATCAAATTTGCCAGCACAGATATTAGTGGCAGTTATCTACCGTAAAATCGGATGTTGTTTTTAAATCATCATCATTTTCAAACTTATTTATGTACTGTTGTTCATTTCACAGAAGTGCCTTCCCATTCATTTGTTACTAGTTGCTGATAAAGATTTAGTTTGATGCTGATAACTTTTGAACTTTACAAAGCTTGTAGTTAGCTCACCCTACAATTAAAAAACGGCAGCTTGTAATTATGGACAGTTCAAGGCCTTTTCCATGATAATGTATGAAACTTGCATGAGTTTTGTCATAAATCTATGTTGGCGGCAGATTTTAGTTAAAACATTACCTATGTAGGGGGTGGCAGTTGTATTTAATTTAACAATTCTGCAATTTGGTCTATGATGTATTATATTAACCTAAAATTCACAGGCGCAGCATGCTTTCATCCCTCACATAGTTTTATGCTTGTGTGATGATCCTAAGATCCTTAGATCCGTTATTGGGATAAATATGTCAAATGGCAACGACTTGAGGTAGACAGTGCTAGGTGACGGAGGGTTTAGAATGAGGGAGCAATAGATCTATAATAGCTGGCCATAGGAGATACCACTATACCAGAGCTGATTAGAGACTTTTTTAGTGTCTTAGCGTAATGGAAATGGATAATACCCAACGTTGTGATTATTTTCTGGCGCAATGTTCTATTTCATGGCTCAGGTTTTGGGGAAGCAGAGAAACCAGTCAAGGAAACGCCGTTTGCCACGTTCAAATGAAGACCACCCTGATTTTCTATGTCCTCAATGTGGTGAGTGTTGAAATTTCACTTTGAATATGTTTATTCTTCCTTTTTTGATATGTTTCTCAAATGAGAGAAAAAAAATTTCAGGTGCTGGATATGGTGGGTTTAGGTGCAGTCCTGGTGCTCCACACTTGCCGTGTAATGGATGTGGAGGAATGATGCCTGCCAGACCTGACACCAGTATACAACAAAAATGTAACCAATAATTATGATTTTCTATCATATTAAAAAGATTGTAATTCTATAGTTCAGTACTTCAGTTGTTTATTTGATTGACTATTTAACATAATCCATGTGTGCTGCCATGGTGTCAGACATTTCTAGGTTCATATTTTTCCTTGCCATACTGATATGTTTGGCATCAATTTGTTTAACTGAAGTTACTTTTGTTGCATAAATGACGAGTGTGATAGATATGCACAATTACCTCAAGAAGTATTTTGAAGTTTGCAGTCTCCATCAGTAGTTTGAGTGCATCTTTTCTCAACTGAATGTTATTGAAAGTTATATGCTCTGTATTCTTTTAAATTTGCTGGCTCTGATCGACCGACCTTATATTGCAGGTTTGGGATGTGATAGGGCATTTTGTGGAGCTTATTGGTGTTCACAAGGAGTGAGTTCAAGTCAGCATAATCTAATCTGCGATCAGGAAACTTTCAAGATGGCAAGTCAATCTATTACGTGTATATTTTTAGGCCCCAATGTCATTATCATACAAAGTTATTCACTGTTTGACATCATGTGTGACATCATGTGTGGATTACTGCATACTTTGCAGATCTCTCAGCGGCATATCTCTAGTGTTCCTGACACAGTTCATGGAGGCAATCAATATGAAAAAGATGTAGGGAGTTTTTATCACGATCTTATCATATTGCTCCTTTTTATAGCCTAGGTAGTAGTTTCACATGCAAGTACAATGTTTTCTCCTTTGTAGATTACAGAAAGATGTATACTGCAATCAGGCAAAACATTGCAAGCTATAATCTCTGAGTGGATAGTAAAGTTTGACAAGAAGGAACTAGGTAACCTTCTATTTGGTTCAGTAATTTCTGCATTTATGCAAATGTGATTCTATTTGATACATGCAGTATTTAGTTGTTGCATGTACTGTTGTTACTGCAGTAAGGCGGTTATGCATTTCTTACATCATGATCTTTCTAGTATATTAAGGACCAGCTAATAGCAACAAATTACACAGTTTCTGAATGTTATTTGTTTCAGAAGGACAAATTTATGCATGCCTTGAATGTTGACAAGGAAAACCCACTTTTCATGATATTTATCTCTTTATTTAGTGTTTTTACAGACCACTCTTGACCCTATATTTACTCTTGTTGCACAAGCGGACATGTCACCATTTGTCACACTCATGATGTCGCACTTGCTCCCATTTGTCATATTTGTATGATATACCGTTCTTATTGCTTGCAGATCGTTCAAGGTTGCAGCTGAACCATGTCGATGCAATTACTTCGAGGACATATGTTTGCAAGTAATTAATTTCCTTGTTTACAAGAGTTGTTCTATTTTATCTTGCCGATTTTCTGATTTGTTGACTTCAAATTAATGCAGCCAATGCTTCAACAAGTTTATTGATTTCCTGCTGTACTGGTTCCGTGTATCAGCGCCCAGAAATGTATGTATACCACACACACCCATTAATTATTCCTACTGTCAATTCCTCTTTCCATGTAACCCAGCCGCACATTTCTGAAGCTTAACATATCTTACAGAAGTTCTTTTCTGTGTTTGAAACCAAATTTGTTAAGTGGCTTTTTTATTATTTGAATGGTCAAATTTTCAATAGATCTATAAACTATACAAGGACTTAATATTAGTTAAGGTTGTTTGAACTACTTAAATTTACTTCACATGTGGCTTATTTAGATGGCGCTTTTCATGATGTCATACTGGGTTTCTGTTTTTTTTACTGTACTTGTTCTAACCACTGGACTCTTGTTGACAAGTAGGATGTTCATGACTCATGAGCCTATAAAATCGTGAAGGCTTTACTGTGCTGATTCTACACAGAATTTGTTCATAGATGCAATGAAAATTCTAATATTGATGGTGATCTTTTTCAGCTTCTTCCACCCGATGCTGCTAACAGGGACAGCTGCTGGTACGGTTTCATGTGCCGAACCCAGTACCACCGGCCTGACCATGCTAAGAAGCTCAACCATGTCTGTCGTCCAACTAGAGGCAATCCCTAGTCTGGCAACAATGGCAGCAATGTACAGCAAAAGGGCAACCCCCTAGGAGCTTTAGTTTTTAACAGCCTGTCTGATTTGTTGGAATGATTGTCAGGCACATGCATCCAACCAAAGGAAAATGTCCAAACTGATTCAACTTGTTTCTCTTAATCTCTCCTAAACATCCATTTTGCTATGTTTCATATTGCAAGCTTGCAACCTTTCATTCCTATGTGCAAGTGCATGCTCACATGATTCCAGCTTACTATATTTCGCCCATATGCTAGTGTTTGAACAAAGTGAGCACAAGAAAGCTTCTGAAAGAGAAACAGGCAAGGCCTGGCTGGCTTGATGGATACAAGAACCAGCACATATCCTGTTTAATTAACCTTGATCAGTGTCTGATAGTGAAAGCACATTACACTTGCACTGCATGGACACAAGCTGTTGCTGTGACGGCTACTCTGTCGGCAGGTTAGGGGATATCCATGTATTCATGTATAGGTATAATTCAGCTATGTGCCACACTTTCACATTCATGAGACTGACGTTTTCATGGCCATGGCCACAAAGAGGAGATGTTGATGGCGATGTGTTCATGCACACAGGCTTCAACTTCAACCCATCTCGCCGTCCTTGTCGGCGACTTTCCCAGAAATTTGTTATCAGGTCGCCGTCAGGTTACTGCCGATTTGTAATCAGCATCGTCATGAATCATGATCGCCATCTTGAAACTGCAATCAGCGCCGCAATTATCCGTTTTGTGTGTGGATGTTTTAATTTTGGTCCAGTCATGTTGAGTATCTTTTGAGGTTGGTTATGGCTTCTTTTGGTTTATGGTACAGATGTGACATTTTCTTCTTCTTCTTCTTTTTTTTTTGAGAAAATGGGAATTCCGTTAACCGAATAAAAAAAATCCGGCCTGATCTGTATCTGCCAGGAATATGTGTGACATGTTTAGTGCAGATTTAGGGTCCCTATACACATCATGCTTTGGCTAATCTTATCCTGGTCCTTTGCTTGCTTTCTGCCATAAAATGATCTCCCTTTCAACTCGCAAACTGCTTCGATATACTCTGTCTATAGACTCTATACTACTTGAAAAAGCTAGCTAGCAGATGCTGCATAGATACAGTGACATACAGCAACTCTTTTTAGTTTTAGCTGTTTGCAGCAGCAACGGTACAGAAATCAAGAGAAAATGGAGGGGCAAACAGTTGTGAGTCATGGATAAGGCTAGCTCTCCATGCCACAGTGCCGACCATGGAAGCGTGTATATATATCAATATATGCACATCCGTTCACAAAAGAAATGCAGATTAATTTAATTGCAAATTTTATTGGGCGCACGAGCGCTGGGAACACTCGGCTTCTTTTCATTGAAATTTTGAATCTCTTTTCAATTCAATTTTTGATATATAAATCACTTGAAAGTTTATTTTTTTCTCTATTTTAAACTCTTTATATTTTTATTGGAAGGTTTTTATTTTGAAATTTCTGTTTGTTTCTAAAAAGTTTTGGTTGGTGAAACTGAATGCTGGTAGCAGTAGGTTTCTAACTAGCCGGTCCGTAATTTCATTATTGTGTCTCAAGGAATTAGGTGCTTAATTATGTGTATGGCTCATGGGAAATTCAGCACGGATTGTTTTTTTTTTCTTGGAGCACTACCGGAGGGCATGGAATGTGAATTAACTTTATTTGAGAGAATATTTGATATCTTGCCACCTTACATAATGGCCTCGATTATTTGCTATCCAGTTTGCATGTCATTGACTAAGAAGGCCTGACGTATCATTGTCACAGACTCACAGCAATGACAATTTAGCTGGAGGTCACAACTGTGATCAGTTTTGAAAAGGGAAAATGATACTAGTACAGAAAAATGTTTACAAACATGTAAAAAAAATAAATTACAACACGAACTTGGGTGCAATATAGTACTCCTATATGAACTTGTAAAACATTTGTGTAGGTGCACGAACTTGCATTGTCTGGTCCATGAGAGCCAATGCCAAAATAGCACAGCAAGACTAATTTACTAAGTTGAACGATAATTTGTAAATTACATTGTACGAGGTTTATACTTTGTTTCTCTTTGTTTTTATGTCTTGCATCATTCCTCAATTTTTTACGTCTTTTTTCTATGCGAAATTTACTTCTTAGTCTACATTTTAATCAATAGATATATATCTACGTACTTGGCATCTTTTTCATGGAATGTGCTTAAGTAGCGACCTAATCAACGAAATTACTCATAAACATCAACAACCAAAGTTAGTCATGTCGTATCCTTTTTGTCTTGGTTTGCACGCAACAAACAATTTCTTGCATACAGGCGTGTATATTACAAGTATATGCACTATATTGCACCTATCTTTTTTTGCGGGGCAAGATTGAAACAGGTTTTGTATACTGTCAATGTAATTTACTTAAAAAACTTATTGATGTGGCATATTATGGTTAAACCTTGATTTTTTTTATAACTACCTATTAGTTAAATCCCAGGTTGAGATTTTCGCTAGTAACAGTTTAGTAAATATTTTCTTTAAAGATCTAATCGTTTGAAAATAAAGACGAATACTTGTACCAGTGTCAGTGTTGAGGATATTATAAATGGACCTGACTACACAACGACCTTTATTCATTTAGGAGTAACCAACGAACCTTTACCCCGCCACCTCGTACTGCAGGCCACCACTGATTCCCTCGCCACCTCGCACCCTGTTCTTTGACGCTACTGCGCCTCCCCTCGGTGTGCCTCACCGTCACGCCAGCCGCGTCCCCCGCCACCACGCACTGCCGCCCGGGCTCGCCAGTGCCAAAAGGCGCCAACGACGCCAGCAAGCCTCCGTCGGCCTGGACCCTTCCTTCCCGCCTCTGGCGCCGCTACGGCACCATGACATCCGTCGCCCCCTGCCGCTTACCCCGCCCACCACCGGCCTCCATCCCGTGGCTTCGACGGCGCCACCACTGCCCGCCTTTGTCCGCCTCCCACCGCCGCTCCAGCCATCCCTTTAACCGCTGGCGACCCCGGCCCCCTCTTCCCCCTTTCTCCCCACCCCACCCCCAAACCCTAAATACTTGGGTGGGATTTTGCAATCATTGACGTCGCCGACGCTGGAGAAGCGCCGACACCGGACAAGAATGGCATCGTTAGATCTTAACGGCACGCCGATAAATCCAAAATCATTCCTTGTTCAAAGGCAGAGCCACGCATCGGTTGCTCACGCACTTCACTGCACAGAAGCAAATGTGTGACCACTCTCGCGATAGATGATATGATTATAAATATCAGACTCAACACTCAGAGAAAAAACCATCACATATATGTTGAGATTCTTATATGGTGATGCAGCTATAGGGCGGACAGCGAAATCGGATATACTGACCCATATTTCATACTTCTCCATCCAAAAATATAGGCATTTGTTGACCAGGATAAGGTTTTCAATATGCTATTTTGATCAGTAACATCTCTACAAATAAGTTATTTTAAATAAATAGAATTGCATATTATAATAGTATGTTAAACGATAAATATAGCAATATCTTATTTATGTGATTGATCTTATTATTATTATTATTATTATTATTATTATTATTATTATTATTATTATTATTATTATTTGCTATTACAAGTGAAAGTTATGAATGTTTGACCGTTAACTATCCAAAATCCTATAAGGAGTGAGTATTTATTAATTTAGATCCGCCACTTTTATTTTTCTTTAAAAGTTTTGGATCATTACTTCTATATATATTTTTTCTTTCTTATGTTTTATTCTCTAGCTTCTCGACTGTCAGTCGTTATGGCAGAAATAGGCATTAAGCGTGACTTATTTCGACATCACGCTTTAGTTTATAATTTATTTTAGTTTTATTCTCTTATTAATTAGCATGCAAATTGTCAAAAATGTTTGTGACCTCACAATATCTGGAGTTCCAAAATATCTGCAAGTGTGTGATCTATTGGACGCACAAAGTCAGAGGGGGCATCACGAGCACGAGCAATCACACTGCAACAGATTCGGAACGACATTAGCTAGCTTTGGTACTACTGTTCAAAAGGCAGGCAGGCAGGCACACTGCCATGCATATATGCCACTACTGAATTAAAGTGGCAGCTGCTGAATATGTCTCACAGAGCATATCACATATACACAATGGAAAGAATTCATCAACGATGCGGTTCAATTCTCTAGTCTAGTTTGGAATCGATTGAACACACATTCGATTTTGGAGGATCGCATGGATTTTGTAATAGACGAAAGTTTTATCTCTCCGTACACTTTAAAAGGATTCAACTAATTACTGAGAACACTCCTAAACTCTGCAAGGTTGAACCCAACCAAATATATTACGCCAGCAGATTCTTACATATAAGAATCACGGAAAATGTTAATGACCATCAATCCTATAGAGCATGGGTACATAAGAAGCACATACTACAACAAATAACAAGTATGACTAATTAGCAATAGTTGAATTAGGGTCTTATTTGGACCGTATGGTCATAAGTTGCAAGGATTCTATAACTCGTTGGCTGTTAGTTTTATATATGAAACATTTATAGGGTTCCCATGCTTCAGACTGGTCTCTATGTATAAACAACTTATAATGACACGGAGATGCATTATAGAGCATGAAAAATTAATTAAGAAGCATATGCGAAAGAAGCAATTATCATATATATATATATATATATCATAGAAATGTTTACTAGTAACGGCTTATATAAGCGCATTTAGGAGTAACTGTAGAGTTACTTAGATTTCATAAAAGACCGACTAGTTGTTTCCTAATATTCTTATATAGGATTCCCGCTCTTATCAAAGTAGCACATATTTACAGGGCCATCAAGAATGATCAATTAGCTACAGTCTAGGGCATATTTAGAGCACATGTTGATGTTTTAGGGTCGTTGCACATTAACTGTAGACTTAAGTAGATTTCATAAAAACCGGTGGGTTGTTTCCTAATATTCCTACACGATTCACGCGCTTATTGAGTACAAGTCGGTGCAAAAGAATGATCAGTTAGCTCCTGTTTGGGCATATTATTTGGAGTACATATTGTAGGTTCATTGCACAAGTTTTTTAAGAGATAGATGTCAGTTTTTTGAAATTTTCATATGTTTTTATTTTTTTCATACGGCAGGAACTGGACAATCGGGAAAAGCATATATAACCAAATTCATGCAAGAAACTAACATGATTTTAACCGTTGGATTAAAATAATATACACAAGGCCAAAATGGCTCTTTGCAGGCAGGTAAAATGGCTATTTGCCGGGG
>CM002478.1:2819157-2854345 GCA_000325765.3 Leersia perrieri
TCGTCGGCTGCCTGCTGTGCCCGCCGCGCCCGTCGTCGGCCACGCCCACCACCCGCCGTGCCCGTTGTCAGCCACCCGCCGCCGGCCTCGCTCGAAGAGATGGAGTGAGAGAGAGGTGAGGAATGGATAAGGATTTGGCGGAGAGAGAGCGCACTAAGAGATAACGTGAAGAGGTGTGAGAGGATAAGGATTCGCTGGCCCCTCTTTTCTCTCTCTTTTTTCCTTCCCTCCCTTTCTTTCAAAATTTAGTCACTTTCCAGGCGGTGGATGAGGTCCACCGCCTGCAAAAATTGGATTTTTGCAGGAGGCGCACCTTATCCCCCGCCCGTAAATAACCAAACAGCTTTTGCAGGCGGCTCACTTGGTGAGCTGCCCCGCAAAAATTGTTTTTCCAGGCGGGGGAGTTAGACCCGCCTGCAAAAAATTAGGTTAACACCTAGAATGATGCTTGGCCTAGTGGATCATGATCCTCAAGAATTTGTTTATAGGATGTGCCGCGAAATAATTAATCAATAATGACAAGAACAACATAACGAAAGGAAGTGACTAGGGGACAACCATCACCCCCTAGTCCTATTCGGTGACCACTCACCTCTGCGTCTTCCTGCTCACCTCCGGGCCGCTCGTCGTGACGCCTCCCCTCCCCTCCCTTCCCAACGCCGCCCCCTCCGCTGCCTCCCGCCGCCGTGCCGCCACCCAGGCTCGCCGGCCGGAAGACACCGACAACGCCGGTGAGCCCCCTTCAACCCTCCCCTCCCCTCCTGTCCACCTCCCTCTTCTTCCCCGCCTCCAGCGGCGGCACCACCGCCGGCTTCGTCGGAACCATCGTCCAACACGGTGTCGGTCGTCCCCGTCACCTACTCCACCCACCGCCGACCCCGCGGCTCTGGCGGCGCCACCGCTGCCCACCGCTGGTGCGGCTGCCGGCCGGCCATCTCCTCTAACTCCGGCAACCCCCGCTTCCCCCTCCTCTCCGACCCCACACCCAAACCTTAAATACAGGGGCGCGGTTTCGATCTCCGTCGTCGTTGCCGGAGAAGAAGCAACCATCAAGCGCGTCGCCATCATCACCGACCCATGCGTGTGTGTCTCTGCTGTTGCCGACCCCCTGCGTCAATGCCGATCAGCGCATCGGCGTCGTCGGTCGCCCGCGTCACTCGATAGAGCGAGCGGACGACTACTCTCGCGATAGATATTGTGATTACGGAACGTACGTAGGAAATACAGAGTATATGCATATAGCAGGAAACAACTATCACAACAAAAATACACAGTTCAATTAGCAATGCTAGCTAGCTAGGCCGCAAGAACAATCAACCTAAAATCAGCAAGCTATTCGTTAATTTCATGAGCTTTTGGCAAGCATAGATTGACGGTAAGATACACAAATTAATATCTTAGCTAGCTCTCAGCTACCCTTCTTAAGAACGATTGAATTGGGCCCACTAGTACTAATCATCATCATTCCCATCATGGTATCAGCACAAACCATACATTGATTAATCAATCCAAAAGGCAAACTAAAATAATCCCCCAAGGTAACAAAAAAATTAAACTAAACAAACAATCGATTGATTTGATCAATGGATTAATTAACGAGAGCAGAGAAGAGCAAGTTCCAAACACCTAACCTACACTCGCTAATCATCATATGCCATTGCATTGCACAGCTACCTCCCAAATCCCTTTTTTTTTTGTCTAATTGCCATTGCAATCCTTCTCATCGATCAGCTCAAGCTTAGCTTAATTAGCTTAGCTTACTGCGGGCTCGCCGCGCCGCCGCCGCCGCCGCCATTGGCGCGACGGTGGTGATCCATCTCCGGCGGCTGCCCCTCCTGCTGCTGCTCGCCGCCGGCGTTGAGCGCCGCGAGCATGCCGAGATTGCTGCTGCTGCTGTTGTTATTGTTGTCAGCCATGGTGACAGCGCCGGCGAAGGCGCTTCGCGTCATGAACTGCAGCGGCGCCTGCACCGTGTTCCCGCCGCCGGCGAACGCCCACGCCGGCTGCATCCAGAACGCCGCCCCGCCGCCGCCGCCGCCGCCGGTGTTCGGCCCCACCGCCCACATTGGCGACGCCGGCGGAGCCGCCGCCGCCCGCGCCTTCTGCTCGTTCTCGCCGCCGCCGCCGCCGTCGGTGTCCTCATGGCGAGAGGCGGCGGCGGCGTTATCCTTGAAGAGGTCGTCGGCGCCGCCTTCCCTGTATCTCTTCCTCATGAACTCGCCGGCGCCGGGATCCTGATGCGGCGGCGGCTGAGCAAGCAGGTGGTGGTGGTGATGGTGGGGGAACCCGAGCATCGCGGCGGCGGCGACGTCATGCTGAAATTGGTGGTGGAAAGACGGCGGCGCGGCGCGAGGGGAGGCGGCGGCGGAGGAGGAGCGGAGGGAGACGGCGAGTGAGGAGAAATTCGCGGGGATTGTCCCCGTCCCCGTGGCGGCGACGATGGCCGGCTCCGCCTGCTGCAGAAGCCACTCGATTGTTTCGCCGTCCGTTTTGTGGCCGAGCTCCCTCGTCAGCTGGAACACCCTCGCCGCGCACAACGCCGGCATCCGAATCCTCCGACCTCTCCCCTCCACCTTCGTGTGTCTGTCCTTCGTCGGCCTCTTCGCCGCCGGCGCCGCCACCAAAGCTGCCTTCTTTTGCGACTCCGGCTCCACCGCCTGAACCTGAGCCGCCGCTGGAGCCGGAGCGGAAGAAGGAACCATGGCGAGGGAGCCCATGAACGACGCCGGCGCCGGCATGGTGGCGCCGGCGGCGGGGGCGCCGGCGTAGTAGAACGCGTGGTGGTGATGCTGCGCCGCCGCCGCCGCGTGGTGGTCGGAGGTGCTACGGCTGCTGTTGGTGCTGTTGCTGGTGCTGCTCGACGGCGCCGCGCCGCCGGCGGCCTGCTGCTCCATGGCGCCGGCCTCCGCCGCCGTAAAGCTCGCTCCTTTACCGCCGCCAACAGCAGCAGCTAGCACCACAAGAATCAGCACACAGTTAGCCACGTACATGCAGAGCGCCGCACGCTCGATCTCTCGCCGGAGCCGAGGAAGAAGACGGAAGAGAGCTCGACGGCGGCGGCGGAGGCGGCGCACGTGCGTGGCACGCGCAGGCGTGGGGGTGAAGAGGGGGAAGAGAGGTGTGGGGCAAGGAGGAGAAAAAGAAAGATAGAGAGAAGAGAAGAGAAGAGAGGAGGAAGAGGGGTGGGGTTGGGAGGTTTGGGGTTTTGATTAGGGCTTCCTAAGTAGGAAAAAGCATTCTCTTATAATCTCACATTTTGGGATATATTTGGGAGGGTTTAATTGCCATGATATTTGCTTTGCTGGTGATATGATCCTCCCATGGGTTAATTCAGGAAGCTCATCAATGGACAGCTAATTTTGTGATTGTGTTTGGTCGGCATATAAGATGTTTTTGGTTGGTTTTAAATTAATACTTTGTTCGTCTATGTGAACGCGTTCTTGGTGGTAAATTTGGATGGGTGTTATTATGTTTATCTGGTATTGACGGTTCATGTATAAGCATCCTCATCAATTAATTCCATAAATGGCTATTACTGTCTATTTTGTTCATCTTCCATATCGGTTAATATCTGCGTGCGAAGTGCGATAGCATTGTACGTTGACCTTCTTGCTTTTAAGTGCTGAACACTCGTGACAACGACACATGCACCCACTATTAGTGTTCGTACCGTATTGGTTACATATCATGACCGATACTATCTTTTTCCAATCAATTTTGAAGGCTTCAACATCGCAAAACCCTTCCAAATGTACTACGTTGAAAATCAGTTAGCAAATGACTTCATAATTGAGGGCACGACATGTATTGATTATTACACTATCAACTTGTTTTTAGAAGAAGATGAGGTATTTTCAGATGTTACAACCATGCTGACTTTCATATGTCTTTTCATCCGAATGTAGCAACAAAATTTAATTGTGTTAATTAACATGTATATTCTGTCAGAATGTAAAATTTCAAAGAGCACATCATTAAGAATGTGATATGCCTCCTATTTTTTCAAACCATGGAGATTGAACCGGTTGCTCAATCAATCTCTGGTCTCTCTTTTCCCCAGCTTTCTAGGGTTCTTAGCTCTTTAATCATTTGGAGAAGAGAGGAGCTATCCAGCTTCAAAATTCTCTCTATAGTGAGCTAGCTGTGGCATGTGAGGGGTAGAGAGTGTACGTGTAGCAGCTATAGGCCACTCGTGGGGTCTTGGAATGATGAACCCAAAGGGCAAGCAAAGAGGGACAGAGCGAGCGTCACCCTTTTCCCTTTGTGCTAAGACACAAACTGAGAAACATTAGAAAGCCCCCACACTCAAGCCCTCGTCTCTATGCTCTTCCTCCTTGGGCACAAAAAAAGAAGCAGTGTATTTTAATTTACATTTGTGTGTGCAATAAAAACGGTAGAGATAAATTTTCAAGCATATAAAGTAGTACTCTCTCAATCCAAGAATATAATCTTTTGGATGAAATTCCGAGTGCAATGAATCTTGAAATAAGATTAGTCACATCCAACCAAAAATACTTACTTTATTGGGTGGAGAGTAGAGTAAAAATTAGAAGGTGATCGACATTGGTCAATAATACGTACTACAGTAGTTGTATACGTGCAACAATCTCTTAACAATAAATAGCCATCTCTAATTCATGTGTAGATTTGTAGATTTATAGCATCTTGTACACATTCACTGTGACACGAATAGGCAGTCAATAATTGTTCATATTACTCCAAGTATGCGAATTGAAGGCTTGGACTAGACGTAATAATGATTGTGTTACAATTTACAAGTTCGTTACAATCTTGCTTTTTTGCCGCACGACGGGTAGTACTACTATATCTAAAGTGAAGCAAGATGCATACCACTAGCATTTGTGTTTATGTTCGTATAGGTATATAAGAGAATACCTATTACTTTGAGGTTTTCGTGCTCTCATGCATCCTATGGAGAAGTACAAAAATATTCCCAGAAATTACGAAAATGAAAAGACACTTCTTAAGGACCACGGGTAATATTTACAACGTCACATTCAGTAAGCGATTAAAAGCGTGCGGGCGACCCTCTTCCTCCCTCGCCACCGCTAGAGTGGGTTGCCGGCAAAACCGGGCATCGCGCGAGGACGGTGGCGGCTAGGCTCGCCTCGTTTTCCTCCTCTTTTCTTGGTACGGGCGCGAGTTGCGTGAGGGCAACGGCCGGCGGCTTCAACGGTGGCATCTACGGCTGCCATGCATCGTTGTCCGGCGGTAGGCGGCGTCGGCGTTGGCCTGGGCATTGGGCAGCACGGGGGTACCGGATCTGGCACCACCTCTGCCAAATCCGTCCCGTCATCCCCAGATCCGGCATGCCCGCTAGCGGATCTGGCCGGGCAGCGTGCAGAGCAGCAGCGATGGTGACGGCAGTTCAGGGAGGGTTCCGGAGTTTGGTCATCACTGGTGCGCGACGACGAGCTGTGCCAGCACCGGATCTATGGCGGTGCGGCCCGGCGCCGACGGGTCGGCTAGGTGGCGCCGACGGTCTTGACTGCAATGGCCAGCATGGGGGCGTCGCTGGCCACCGATGGCTGCCCCCAAATCCGGATCTGGCATCTTCCCCTCCCCCTCCTCAGCCTCTCCTCTTCTTTCCCCCTTGTTGTCCCTTGCCCTCCTCCGGCGATCTCTGTGTAGCGTGTCTTTCATCTTTTTCATCTCTCTCGGTACTCCTCCCCTTCTAAGGTCGGGCTTCCTGTCTCAGCCGGAGGAGTTCCTAGGTCATGCTAAAATGGTGGATGACAAGAGAGACTGTCAGTCCTTCTTTGCCAGTAGTCCACATGTCTTCGTTCGGCACAATCTTTCGTCCAGGTGGTCAGAAGCTCGTCCAATTTTAGTGTGCAGGAGGTTTTTTCGTTTGCCACCCTCCCCTTCGGTGCTCCTCCCCTCTTCTCGTGGGGAGCGTCTCGAGAGATGGCAATCCGTCAAGAAAGCTTCAGCCGACGAAGATTGGAAGCGTACAACTTTTTCTTTTTCTTCTAGTTGTTTGCGGCTTGTTGTGTTCCGGTGCGAGACTTTTGTCTTGTGTGGGAGCGGTTCTCTTTTCATTATGTCGTGTTTGTACATTGGGGCGGAGTCGAAGCTGCTTGGCCATGAAGGGCTTGCTTGATAACGATAACCTTCAACCACTTCACGACATCAAGGAGAGAGGATAGGGTGGAGCAAAAATTGAGATAGCCTTGGGCCAAAGCCCTACTTGCTCCTTGACCATGGCAAACGATATCAACGCCCGTGGGCGTTGTTTCCTTCTTGGATGTATCATTATTTTGGCTTTCTTCCCTTTAGGTGAAAACCTAGTTCGTTCAAGATGGGCGTCGAACAACATCGTTGATGTTGTTTTCCTTCTTGAAGGCTTCGCTCAGAAGGTTTTGCTCCATAGGCAGATCATTTAGGTGGTGGTCGTTTCTACCTCTCCGCTTTTGGTAGTCGAAGTTGCTTGCATTTGCAATGCTCGGCAACGATTACTAGGAGCGGGGTCCAAGTAGTCCGATCGGTGATTGCCTCTTTTTCTTCTCTTTTTTTTTAAAGGTTTTACTGGTTTTTCTTTAATTAACTATGCACCTGTTAGGTTTTTTTGGCTCGGTTTCACTTGTAAACTGGGCCAACTTTATTTCTTCTTTACATTCCGGCAAAACTTCTGTCATCGTTACGTAAAAAAAAGACACTTCTTAAGAAACAATATGCATGCTATCGTATAAATCACTACTTAATTTTTTTCACCTTTCACATAAAGTATTCCATCCAACTATGAAATACAAACTTCTTATATTTGCCATTATCCTCTAACTTAAAAAATCCTAAAATAAATTATCATGTCCTTTAGCACATATACACATTGCAGCACCAGTGTAACAAAAGCCGTCATAGGAGCCAGGAGCACTTAGAACATCTGAACAAGGGCACCATCCATCTCAAAAGAAATCAACTTCTGGCTATTAATCCGACATGTCCAGGTTCATCTAGCTAAAAGTTGATTTTTTTTGGACGGAGGGGGTATGCATTGATAATGGAACAACTTATCTTCATCATATCAACACCTTAACCCATCGTCTGCTCTAACAAAGCAATAACATCAGTTGAATCATGGAAATGGTTCCTTAGCACACTCCTATATATGTCATATACTAAGAATTCCACTATGAAACTCAAGTATCTTTATAGGAATATTTGATATTTGATTTGGATGTATAGCGGAGAGACCGGAATTGATTTTGTCTTTCTTTTTCTACCGCGGAGTAGCTTTTAACTTTAATTTATATATCTGCTTGATGTAAAAATAATATTTTTTCAATTCTGTTTTATCCTTGATGGTCCGTATTGTTGTACAATACTATTTCTTTTCAATCTTAACTATTAAAATTTTTTTTTACCAACAATAGTACGAACTTATAACAAAGACTAAATATTTTCGTGTTTGTAGGTTATACCGGAGTAGTGCTGCTTATATGTATTTTCTCACGGGGGTAGAATAACGGGGCCATGAAGCCAAGAGGAGACATCGCAGGTGCGGGGTGTCAGAGGGGAGCATCTAATGCTGCTGACAGCTCATCCCAACAGCACCAACCAGGTCTCTTCACTCACTCACACACACACAGTAAGTCAGTCTCTCTCTCATCACAGAGAGATGGAGAGGGAGAGAGAGAGAGGGGGGCACAGTGCTACTCCTGTCCTCTCCATTTCCAAGAAAACAATCAACCATCCATCATCATAAATTAATCATCTACTTGATCCTAGCTAGATACTGACTCCAGCTAGCTAGTGTCTCCTATCAACCAATGAAATGGTAAAGAATGACCCGGGTGTACGTTTGCTAGTAGCTCTTGTGTGCATTGCCATGCAGCTGGGCAGCTGGTGGCCAATTTGCTCCTCAGTGCTCCAACATCTTTAGTTTTTCCTTTTTCAGTTTAGACACTGCTACTTTCTGTCATTTAGATCTCTAGCTAATCTAGCTTGCCAAGAACAATGCGAATATATGTAGGTATATATGGTTCTGTCGTATCCAATCATACTTCTTTGTAGAAATAGATGCCCAGTAGGATTAGGAAGCCAGATAATTAACAATACTATTAATTACTAGCTGCTTACAAATATACTGATTTGCCAAGTTAATTAGTAGCTTTATTGAGAGGGGGAAGTAATGTTGAATTTCCATGCAATATGTTCACACACACACACTGATGAGCTAGCTAGGTGGACATGCATGTGAAGAGTGTGATCGAGCAAGAGAGCAGATCGCGAGGCCAATGCCATGCATGGTTAATTGTAGTACCTGAGGCTTCATCCACCGTTCCACACGGTAGTGTACTATCATGTTTACTGTTTTGTTAAAGAATTACGATCGATCATGCCTAAAACTCAACAACAACAACAAAATGAATCAGTTCTAATTTCTTGATTTCATCCGTGGGCGACAATATTTTGAAAGAGATTTAAGACATGGCTACAATCTCTCTCCTTTTTGAAACTTGGCTACAATCTCTTTTTTGCTGGCGGGGCTTGATACATGGCTACAATCAGTGTATGATTAAAAACATTTTTAAGATACTTAGTTACTACCTCAGATTTTATATATATGATGCCCGGTTAGCTCAACTTTGAGCTACTTTGAGCTAACTGGCGTCAAAAGAAAAAAAAACGGAGGTAGTATATTGTTGCGCGCATGATCATCAATAATTTCTCATAAATTATATTGTTTTGCATATGTAAGACTAATATGATATGAAAGCACATTGGAATATAATTCAATTTGTATAGTTTTTATGCACTAAATATTTTTGAAATTGGAATAACTGCTGGTCAAACTCTATAAAATTTGACTTTTGACTTTCTAATTAATTCATATTATGGAAAGAAATGGAGTAACAATGCGTTGAAATGAAGTAAAATAAGTATACAACTATATATAGAGCCTGAATATCACCTCTAGCTTATGTTTAGATGGGCGGAAAACACTACGCAACAAACCATTTTTGCATGTGGGACGGAATGGTTTTTGTAGGCAGGCGGGCGTCCTCCTACGTCCATTGGTATGTAAAAAATACTGCATGTAAAGATCGATCTTTGCATACGGATCTTGGCTGGACCGATTTACGTGAATGGACGGTTATTCCATCCGCCTGCGAAAATGGATTGCCCTTGTATGTGAAAATTGTTTTTGGTGTAGCAAAACCACAGTAACCATTGGTGATGCTCTATTAATCGATTTGTTCATGCCAACAACTATTACAAAACTCGTCATCACTAACGGGCCATCGTTAAAGATAATCTTAAACCATTTGAGATATCTCATCTCTAATGGGTGGTAAGAAAATCCTCTTATGATATAATAGAAGAAAACAACCCATTATATATGGCCAATTATCTAACGGTTTGATTTTTATAAACCGTTACAGATGACTTTGAAGTCATCTATATATAACGGTTCATAATAATAAGCCGTTAGAGATCTACCATCATCTATAACGGTTTATAAGGATATCTGCAGTAGTGAACTGGCGTGATAGGCTTTTATGTGTTAGTCATAGTAGCTTAGAGTTAGATATGAATTTTTCAGGATTTAACAGCTTTGTGCTTTCAGTGGTAAGCGACGTACCCGTCGACAGCGAGACGCCCGTGGTAACTTCGTCAATCTCAAGAATTTGCCGGCCTATTCTTCGGAGATGCTCATAGACATAGGGTTTGCGTGCGTGCGTTTATAGGGGTGAGTGTGCGTGCATTGTGAGTGTCTGCGTTATACTGTGTAATTCTTTTTAAAAAATAGCATTTTGCATATGTACGTACGTGCCTAATCATCGTTTTGCTCACCGGAGGTGGTGGTTTATGGTTGGGGGTGGGGTTATACGGTGGTTCAGGAGATTGGCCGGCATCCCCATGCATGCATATGATCCGCGACATTTCAATTGCAACTGCTATAGCTCGAACAAAATTTATTTAAAACAGAACTAGCATTAGCCGGTGGTCCCTGTCAAATACTCTGTCCTTTGCTTGTAGTTCAAAAGCGTGAAATATATAAAAGTTGAGAGGGTAGTAAATTTTTAAGTATCAGAGCAGTGGGTGAATTGAAGAGAAAATTAAAACAGGACCAAACAAATATTTGCCAGTTCAAGAATTAACAATTTGTCTCAATTTTTATTGTCTATACAATCATAAACTAGCTAACCGTCATTTTGGGTAAGTGGAGCTGTAGTTATATCTTTTTGTAATTTATTTTCTTCTAATTGAGGATTTTGATCAATCATATCAATTTATCATTTTGCCTTTCACAAATAACTTGATTTTCTACAATAATTTAGTCTAATTTTATAATAAATTTTGAACTATTATAAGACAAGAAATTTGTTAGGGTGGCCATGGCCACTACCGGCTACCCCAGTTCCGTCACTGGCTACAAGAATTATTCTGATACCGCTACTGTTTTTTTATCACTAGAATTCTAGTCCCCATTAAAATATAGAGTAGATCAAGTGAAAGTTACTTAGAGTTGAGTTTTTTTGAAAGGATTAATGAATTAAGATGAGCACGTACAATTAAGAGGTGTCGTTGGCTAGCTTCAAGTCGATCTAGTCTCTCGACATGGCGCAGTGTACTCCTCGCTGGTCAAACTGCAGACATTGTCTGGTCGTCCTGCACGGGCTACTCCATCATCACCATGCAAGGCACCAATTATGTATAACCAGCCGGACTGAAATTAATACCGAGCTTTTGTACAACGTGCAACCGTAGGATATTTTTTGTTGCATGGTAGATCGAAGAATATGTCTGTGAAAAAAAAATCGAAGAATATGTACCACCCCTCCCTGCACGAATAAATCCCTTAGCAGTTAACACACAAATAAACCAAGAAGCGCGACAATACCCAGGAATGTGCCCCCTCTTAACATTGGAGACGACTGACCGCAAACATCGAATTACTAAAATTATATTTAATAGAAACCCACATATACATGTAATATTCTAAGCACTCGAATTTAAATAGCCCATCAGATGGACTACAATACTATCGGTGTTTCCGGCCGGCCCTAGAATATTAATTATGTGTAACTAGCACATTATTATCATGGTTATTTCCAAACTATAGGATGAAAGAATTAATCTATTATCATTGAAATTTGTCAAATGTTAGATCTTAATTTAAAAATAAAATATAATAGTAACTTGAGAAACCAAAATGTTATAACATATGTTCTAATTTTTCCGTGGTCACCCTATAGCAGGGTAGGATGGGTGGGTACAGCTCAACAGTGGCCAATCTCCCAATAATTAAATTTTAGGTTATTTTATAGATGTTAAAAAGAAAGGAAAAAGACCATGATACTCATTGTTATATAATATAAGGTTGGGGATGAGAGAATAGTTTGGATAATATGTATAGGTAAAATAAATAAGGAGTGGATGATAGAAGTATAATATTCTACTATCTTTGTATTATAAAACAAGATTTGAATCCCAGTATCCCTATCACTATGGGATTTATCATTCTGGATAAAAGATAAACAAGACCCTCTAACTCAAAGTTAGAGGGGCATGGTCACATACATATAGGCCCAGAGAGGGTAAGATCCACGTATTAGTGACAAAGTTATCTGGAAAGTTAAAGTTAGAAAATCTGGTTTCGATGGAAGATGTACTGCTTAATTTATATATTGTCTGCTTAATTTGTATTAAGGAATAATAGCTAATGAAAATATTAAGACAAATACTAAACAAAACTGTCATTTTCAAAACTGAATATAGCCATGATAATATGGTCTACAACCAATGACCAAAGCTTTTCAAACAGAATCGTATCCTCTGACTTACCGTGACAATGTCATCGCGTGATTTTTCCTCAGTACTCCTAGCCGTCTGCTACTAATCTAATGGTTAAAGATCAATTAATGGGGCCTAATTAACAACACATAGGGTACCCAGTTGGCCCGTAACAAATTTGCTGAAATCTTGGACATTGTCACGCGGTGACATTGCCATGGGGTAAGTCAGAGGATACGATTCCTTCCGACCAATGCAAAGCTAGTTTTGGTATCCTGAGAAAGTGATATCGATCGATCTCATAGACAAAATGTAAGAAATTAAAGCAGCAACTCATCATTATCATATCGATCAGATCCAATAATCAAGCACATGCATATAAACAGCACTTGGACAATTAGTTGGATATCTTTCCTACCCAAATATATTTACTACTACGTCCTTGTGTGCGTTGCCAGACTTGTTTGTTTTCACTTAAGATTATTATAATGTTTATTAAGAGACATCTAGATTACTATATAATCTAATAAGTTCTTTTAAGTAAGCCTTTTTTAAATTATTGAATGGAAAATTAACCAGCTTGCCACCTCCTCCTTCTTTACACTTGCATGCAAACCCAGTAATCTACTTTCAATAATTATGAAACGAACAGTTCACAGTTTATTCTTCTTCAATTTTTAGCAATCTAGCTTATAGTAATTTGAACAAATAATTTATATTACAGCAATCTAAATTGGAAACAAACAACGCCTAAAGCTAGCTATTAGCTCAAAGGGCATAGTGACGAAAGTGACGATGCTAATTCCTTCTAGGGCAAACCGTACGTAAGTGAAGATGTGATCCGTAGTCTCTCGCACATACGCAATTCATACGTCCATGCATGCATGTAACATTTATACATGGCGGCAGTTGGCACGTACTACGTAAGCACTAAACAGGTCCTCAGATCGCTTCATTCCATATCTTTAAGATGTTTTAGTATCTTCTCAAGATCTACTAATTAATATCCATATAAATTTAGACACATACATCATACTGCGTGAAATGCGTATTAGTAGACGGATATAATCTTTTTTGCAGATAAAATTAATCTTATTTTTACAAGCAGCTCTCCTCATGGCCCGCCTATAAAAACTTTGCATACTGTGCATATCTATTATTTATAAATCTTTGTACCATTGAACGTTCACATGGTGTCTAACATCTACTTCTAGCATATATCATTTTTGTATTTGGAATGTTGAATTTGAATTCAAAACAGGATGTTTCAAATTATAAATTTATAAATATGGTTGAGTTATGCACGTTAGAAATATCCAAGCTTAAATTATTATGGTATATAGTTAGACATAACGTGTGTATGTATATGTTGACGTTCTCTCTCCGTCATAAAATACAACAACCTAAGATTTGATGAGACTTCACCTAGCTAGAACTATAAATCTTGACATGGGCGGCATGTATAGATTTATAGTCATAGGTGATGTCCCATCTAATCCTAGGTTTTTTATTTTGGTATGGAGCGAGTAGAAGATAAATAAATTAGGAGCTATTGTGCGGGAGAGAGAGAAAGGCAGGCACGAAGAAAAAGGATTAGGGTAAGTGGGAAGAGATATTTAGTCCCGATTGATGATATCAACCGGGACTAAAGATCTATTTTTAGTCCCGACGCCATGACCTCATCTAACATAAATAGTGACGGGACTAAAGATTATATAGTCACATTACACTTTCAAACCAGTACTAAAGATTAGTCCCATTGCATTTTTTTGTTGAACCGGACTATTGTGCACTTTAGATGGTTTCTCTGGTATTGTGCATTGCGTAGCTGCCATGGATATGCACACAATTATCAACGTACGATCTTTGATCATCTTGGAGTGTCTTCCATGCATTGTCGAATCTAAAGGCAGGGAATCTGATGAAGCCTGGTCGATCGAATGCTATCCCAATTCTTTCCGTTCTTACCTTTCCTTTGCTTTCTTTTGTGCTGCATGCATGCTCTCAAAGTCCCACGCATGCACATGCATATGCTTTTGTTGACTCTGACGAATCGGCTCGTCAAACCTCATCATCGATGCATGCGCCTAGCTCTGCTGGCCCGGCCTTTTTTGAGCCGAAACAACATAGAAAAAATAAATGCGGTAAATGAGCTTTCCAACGAAAAGCATATCAGGTTAATGGAATTATTCTTTTCAGTTACATATATTTAACGCTTTTGCAAGTTCCTTCTAAACTTTCAAAACTCTAAATATTAATGACTTCAATATATAAAAATGTATATATTCTGCAGATTTTTCTTGAAACGTATTTTTATAATGTTATAAATTTATTATATTCTAATGTGTGTGAGGGTCACACCATGAGGAGACTGAAAAAAAGAAGAGTTAATCATCAACTAATTTTAACCAAGGGAGTATATATGATCCTCTTAGTATGTATATTTACACGGAACTAACCAGTATGACAGTACTCTTTTGTTATGTTTACTTGACGCCAGGAGATTTTTAAGTTTAGTTCTCCCGATGTCAAATAAATAAAACCAGAGTGAAATGCCGTAGTGTATATTTATATATAGTAAATTAAGTTATGTAAAACTGTCTCCTTAATACAAATCATATCAGATGGGCATGCTAATTTATCCGCACATTCTTTTTTAGATGAAACACGGATGGAAGCTGATGTATAATAACCGATATGTTTATAGGAATGTATTACTCCCTCCAGTTCCAAAATGTTAGACGTTTTAGACAAGCACACGGTCTTAAAAAAATAACTTTGACTATATTTTTCTATTATATATAATACATAAAGAAATATTTTTCTATTATAATACATAAAGAAATACCAACAAATATATAATTTTGTTGAAGTATTTTTCAACATTAATCTATACAAATGATATTCATGTTGCTAAAATAAATATCTCTAAAGTTATTTGTAGTCAAAATTTTAAAAAAAATAACTTTAGTATAGCATAAAACGTCTACTATTACCAAACTGAAGGGAGTATATATTTTAAGCCTAACAGTTACTACCTCCGCCCCTAGCAACAAGTGGAGCAATGCTGATGTAAAATGTTCTTTTAATTTAAAAAAATCATGTTTTTGGACGCGTCGCGGGAATAATCCCCCAAATATATAATTCCTTCCCAATAATCCAAAAATGGTTTCCTGCGAGTTGAAACTTCATCAGCTCGTACTGCATCGATCGGGGTTCAGTTTATCATCGATTGGCTTGTTACGCATTCTGAGAGCGTGATGGGCTCTGTTTGTTGGCACAGAGAGCATCTTTTTCCCCTGAGCAAGTGTAAGTTGACATGATATGCATCCATGCATTCCCCTGTGCATGCATGCTGTGATAGCATCATAAAATTACTGGACTGTAGTACTCCTCCTACCACATCCTGGCGATTGCAATGTGACTGATTGGTACAATCAAAGCCCGTACTCCATTGCTTCTCTGCTCACAATCAACAAAGCCATCTCTTTTCCTACAACACATAGCTACAAAGTACCACATACATTGTCCTTTCTCAATGCAACAAATGTATATAGGTACACTACTACAATAATGTAATAGACACACTACAACAAAAGAGTGATTAAATCTTCAAAGTTTTCCAATTCTCTCTCTTCTTCTTCTTCTCCCTCTCAGTGTATATGGATTCACCAATATATCCAACCCAGTAAGTGCAAAGCACCTGACCCTGGGCACGCAGCAGTGTACATAACTGCATGCACATACATGGACATGGATATAGCAGCATGCATGCTATCTGCTGCACGAATTGGCAGGGACACACACACACACTCACTGGAGAAATTTTGGAGGGAAATGCTTTACATTTGCTACCAGCTTGCACTGAAAGAATAAATATGTGGGTACGGATATGTAGTACATAATATATCAGTGGTTGCATTCATTGTGTCGTGGTCAGCCAGCTTCGGATTTGATGCGGCTTAGGTTAGCACAGAGAACTTTCCTGCAGTTCAGCGGGTAATGTACGAAAAAAATTATCACCGTTCATTGTGTTGTAGTTGGAAGATGATACTCTAACTTAAAGTTAAAAGTTGAAAAGACTCCATCACTAATATAATATATAGGCCTCATCATCCCTAGTCCCACATGTCAGTGAGAAAGTCCCTCTAACTTTGAGTTAGAGGATCAATTTTCGTTATAGCGATCCTGAGTCGACACTATTGATTGGGATGTGGATTCTCTGACTTTGTGCAGTTTGCAGTTGTGTTGGGGCAACCGTAAACTACATAAAGTCAGGCAAGCTCCATCTCGTTTATTGCTACCCGGACTAAAGGGGGTTGTAAACTGGGGCTAAAGAGGAATTTTCTAGTAGTGGACTAGTGGTACGTCCTAAGAGGCTTAAATCTGCTGATCCGAAGCCATGCATAGCCTCTGCTGATCAGCATATGGGAGAGAACATAGAGCTTAGCCAGAATGAATGAATGAGAATGCATAACATGGATTCATATTGCATTTGCATGTGTCGAAAAGGTTGGCACAGCTAGCGCAGGGGCATTCAGCTCAGGCTCAGCAGTTGCCTGCAATGTCAGTATCACTAGCTATAGGGAAAACACACACTTGACATCTCCTGGTCATGTGTGAGGCTGTGCTCTTTTTTTCTGAAGGAATTATCAACATCCGTTCAGCACTGTCAAGAACTGTAATTTTACCACCTCCTCTTTGTTTTTCTTTCAATTGGAGTTGAGTTTGGTAAGCAGCATTAATAGTTTAAACATGCAGACAGCAATATATTAATAATGCATAGAGCATCTCGATTACTACAATGTTTCTTATACTCATGAATAGACTGGACAGGTGAGATGAGGAGAGAGCTAGCCGTGGATCCCCGTGCATGATTAAACAGAGACACGGAGGCTATACCATAGTAACTCATTGAGTCATTGTTCAGTTCCTTTGCATCGTCATAACTGATCAGTTGGATTCTCCATTTGTAGAATCTTGACAACGACCCCTCTCCGAAACCATTTTCACCACAAACACTCCAGCGTACACTAATGAGTAATGAGAAGAATCAAAAGGATGATGTATACAAAACAAAAACAATGAGGGTAAAAAGAACAGACCGACATATATTTAACACATTTACAAAATGGGGCTAGATGAGAAACAGATACAAAGTTGTACACTTGTACGTGCTACACAATGTGCACATGCATAAACCGAAATCTCAGTGTGTTGCCATGGCTTTTCTCCTTGCACAATTGATGCCAGTTCTGTAGCACGGCCGCCTGAAGCACACGGTACATCCAGCCAGCCCTGCAGGAGGTCTGATTCAGATTCGATCTCTCTTGTGGTTGATTCATCAGAAAGAACGGACTAGGAATTTGGAGATAATTGTGGTTGTTGCGCATCGCCCAGATCAAACGTTGTTTCGATTGACTTCATTGCACCAAAGAATATGCAACAAAAGAAGTGAAAGATGGAAGAACAACTCTATTCTGGGAAGATGTTTGGATGATTGATATCCCTTCAAAATTAAAACAACCCGATCCTGACCAAATCATAAAAGTGTGTGGGAGATTTGGAATGGAGAGTGGAACCTGATCTTCAGGAGAAGGGGAAAGTATGAATGAGCTATGTAAATTGTTAGATGGGATAAACTAAAATGATCTTTGGAAAAGAAGAAAAAGGTTAGAGTTATCAGCTGTGGACGTGTGGTGGATGATAAGGCTGCAAGAATCGTGGAAATCCAAGATATGAAACTGACATGCATTTCTTGTACATGGCCATGAAAGATAAAATCCCCTGTGCAGTAAAGCCGAAGAAGAGAGACTGGGATGGAGAGGAGGAAATGAACTGTGTGGGGAGAAGGAAATTACTGAACATGGAAGCCAAGGTCCGCGCGGGCATAGGATAGCAAGAAGATGAAGGAAACTAGGCTATTTCGATACTTTCATTTTCTTTATTTGCACGAAAATAAATAAAAAAAGCAAACTAACAGAAGTTTGGATGGAATGCTTAAAAATAAGAACAAAAGTGAACTTTTAATGCTATTAAAGTGAATGGAAACTTTCGGTGATATATCTATGCATATCTAAAGTTTGGCAAGATAATATCATACTACTAAAATGAGGTTCATTGTTCAATCCCAGCGTCATATCCAAGTTCCTTCATTTCTAGTACCTCAATGAGAGAAATCAGAAAAGGATAATGCCAACAATACATACACAAAACTAGGGTAAGAAGGACATACATATGCAATGCATATACAAAATGGGGGTAAGAATGAGAAACAGATAAAAATGGGGGTAAGAATGGGAAACAGATAAAAAACTGTACGTGTGCGGCATTTAGAAACCAGAAGGTCCAGAACGTCACTGTGCTTTCATGGCTTTTTCCTTGCAAAGCTGATGCCATTCCTGCAGAACGGCCGCCTGGAGCGCACGGTGCTCAGCTTCCTCGGCCGTGAGCTTTGAAAGCGTTGAGGGGCCCTTGGGGTTCCCAAATTCATCCAAGTCCTCATTTTGCTTCTTCTCCTCTTCCTCTTCTTCCTTTGTTTTCGCAGGCGGCACCTTCGGCTTGGCTGCCTTGAGCAGGGCTATTCTCTCCATGGAAACCTTCAGACGCTCAGCGGCTGCACTCTTCACCTCATCCTCAGGCATGTATTCAACAGCGCCATCAGTGATATCATCCAGCCAGCCCTGGAGGTCTGATTCGATCTCTCTCGTGATCAATTCATCAGATGCACGCACTACGAATTTGCAGATCATTGTGGTTGTTTCATCGCCCAGATCAACATTCCGGCTAACCTCACTTGCACCAAAGATCATCATGCCCACAAATCCACCAAACCAAGTCTTTGCAGCGTAGCACAACTGTAGAAGATTCATTTGTTATGGCCCAAGAACCATGGTAATTCTGTATAGGAAAGAATCAGCGCAGCGGTGTAATTACCTGAAACCCAGCTACTGTTCTGATGAAATGAGAGCAGACTTGATGAAAAGGCTTTGAAGAAATCGACTTCAACCCACTGAGGAAAGGAGAGCTATCATACTGCTGAGCAGCAGTGGCCTTGAAACCACTACCTTCATATGTGTATGTGCCAGTGCACTCCACCATGGCTGGCAAACTTGGCCATAACCGGAAATATTCAACCGGAGAGCATTCATATGGCAAGAGAAGTTCAGCAAGAGGAATCTTGTATGGTTGGCAGCGCAAAACAACTGGCTCCCCAAGCTCTGGCCGAAATGAGCGCTTTTGCCTCATCGTTTGTGAGCTATCTTCGTAATCTCCTTCATAATCAGCAGATCCTCCACTTCCATCAAATGGGTAGTACAAGACTTGAACCCAGAGAGAGCATCTCTCAAAATGTGAAACTCCAACAGTAACACTACTTTGGACTGGATCCTGCAGAATTGAAAAGGCATTTCACATAAAATATATTGAGTTTTGAATTGGTTGATCTATAGCACCATCGCAAATCCGAAGTTAAAAGTTATTGTATCATCACCCTTTTAGCCCACCAATTAGGCAATTATCACATGTTTTTATCTTGTTGACCTTTAAGCTAACCTAGAAACAAGGTATACAACCTAAAGTTCAAGGCTACAGGTACTCCCTCTGTCCCTAAATACATTTCAGGATAGAGGGAGTACTTAGTAGTAGGATCCTATGTATAACTCCAAAAGAGAAGGTTTCAGGACTAGTCCGTTACATCCAAAAGTATATAAAAGAAGTGCCAAATAGAGCAATTTAGTGCATTTTCTGGTTATTTCAGCCATTTCAAACAGAAGATAAGAATAACTTAAAAGTTTAAATAGCAGTACAATGGTTGATTTCATAATCCTAAGTTAACGAGTTATGTTGAATGTTCTTTAAGTGTGCAATATAGAATATTGAATTATTAACTGGCTGATCAGATTATATGCTATATGGATGAACTTTGTGTTTAAGTTGTGGTCAGACAAAGAGAGAACTATAGTCAAAAGGAAAGTAAACATACTTTGAATTATAAATCAAACCATTTAGTCATCAGCAAAATATAATTCTAGACTTTGTTTGCTCCAATTCTGGATGATTTTGAAGTCTTGATTTATTAGTAATATTTTAAATTATTGATGGGTCACAGAAATTTAAGTTCATACAAAGGAATAACTGCAAAATAGGTACAGTTGGATCCATAGAAGCACCTGGGAAACAAGATTACGGAGGTGTCGAACGGTGCGGGAAAATCCATCCATATAATACAGTGCTCCAGAGAGTCCAACTCGGATATCAACCCTGTTGAGCTCTAGCTCGGTCAAATTTAAGATCTGCAGCAACACAAACTAGTTAAAAGACATGGTATGATGGTAATATTACAGTTCTCAAACAAGCAATAACATAATTTAGAGTAAGCAATATATGCAGTTTTTTGAACTTCTAACCAATCTACTAGATTGAAAAGTGTTCTAACATGTCCCCACAGATTAAAATATATCGGCAGACTTCCAGGAGTATGTCTGCTTGCATAAGAACACTTGCCTTGGATAATAAAAAAACAATTATAAGTTGGCAGAAAACAACAAACAAATTTACCCCCCAAAAAAACTACTTCCATGCTGGAGTGAAATATTAGAGTATTTAAGTTCAGAAGTTACCATACAAGGTCCCTAATCAGCATTAAACAGTAACCATGACAGAAAAAATAAATTCAATAAAAAAAATGAAATCAAATAGAGAAAAGAAGAATCTATCAAGCATTACCTTAAGATGCAGTGTGATTCTGCCATCAGTTGGATCTGCCAAATGATACGCTTCAATGTAGCATGGATCACTGCTGCCAGTCAAAGTATATGCTTTGGGGAGCTCTTTATGCAAAGCACCAATCCCCTTTGTTTGTAGCAGACTTAACTGTGTGGGACTTGGCCGCCAAAGCTCCTGAATAGCTTTATGTACTAATCCCTCCAATTTCCTGTCTTGAGCAGCAGATGCCTCTGAAAACTGGACGGTGAGCTTGTGGTGGCTAAATGGATAATCCCCTGTAGCATCACCTACACCAACCCACCTGAACAACATATCAGAAACGTAGACAATTAATATATTTATTTCATAATGCATGTTCTAGTAGATGAATTTCTTTCAGGTGTAATATTTTCTCTTAATCTATGTGAACACTGCAACATCTGCAGAAATTTGAAACTCAAGTTCCAAAATACACTCACCTGTTATCTGGATGGTTTGTCACGTATTTTATTATCTGCAAGACATAACGCGACTGATGCTTGGTGACAGAATCGGCTGAAGTACTTGCTCTATATTCTTCCAATTCTTTACTAAGGAGCTGGCCAGCTCTTGCATTTCTTGTTCCCAGACGTTGAGCACATATGAGGACGGACTGCACATCTTGTATCCTATTCGATGTAGTGGTAGAGGATTCGGTGTTGAATAAAATCTTGTGCATGTTAGATATGATAATATTCAGTGGATCCTCTGGGTCATCAGCTAAGAGAGGATCCAGACCTTCAAGATCAAAGTGTTCAGAAATTGCCCATATCAACCGTGATGATATTCTTGGGGTATGGATCTGAAAAGAAATAAAAATAAGATTTAATAATTTGACAGGGTAACTTGTATGTTTAAAATCATAAAAAAGTAAATAGAAAAATTACATCACTATTGTTCTTTTATTAAAAAGCTCCAGCTTGGAGAGCAGAGCATATTTCTGTAGAATTGTATAGGAGAGAGATAGATTGCGTGAACTTCGGCTATGATGCCATATAGAAAATTGTATAGGAGAGAGATATACATAGTAATCTGGATTGATTATATTGAGCCTCGGGGCCTGGTATATATAGGTTGCATGGCTTGGATCTCAAGAAATCCTAGAGATAGACTTGGAAACTAATCCTATCCACCATAACAACATGATTCTCTACAGTCTATCCATATACCATAAAATAGTAGTCCCTCCGTTCCACATTGTAAGAGGTTTTAGCCTCTTCATCTCTCATCCAGTTCCACTAACATCCAGAATCAAGACATATATATGAGCTCACATACTGTATCCATCCATGAGTCTATTTTAATGATAAAACACCTTACAATGTGAAACAGAGAAATTACCACATAGCAAGAGCGCATATAGGATATAACCAGATCTAAACACTGTTAAAAAACCTTGACAAGCAGATTTTTTTTTATTTTCTAAATAAGATACAAGACTTATTAATGGAAGTGGTTGGTTTTAATGCATAAGCTTTTAGGAGCCAGGCACATGAGACATGTTAAACACCTAAAAATGTCCACATGGAAAAGAATGTATAACAAATTGTGGTATTTTGTTCATTTTGTTGAAGAATGATGCATAGACTAGTACAGAACAATGTGAAATCATGCAAAATAGCATGTATGCTATTATGTTAATGGTTTAAATATTTACGATAAAAAAGAATAAGGACCAACCTCACGAAGATCCCTGATAAGCTGCAGCTGCAAATTTCTAAGTCTTGTCTCATTTAGTATCTGATCTTGGGATGCACCAGCTTTAATTGTCTTTACACCACCCCTAGTATCATATATATGACAAAGCCGAACAAGTAACTTCAGATAGCAATCAATTGCATAGGTTCGCCCATCACAATCCCAGAGAACACAAGGCCTGCAAACCTCTACCACCTCCAAAGCAGGTTCTGTCCAATTCAATGCACCATAACCAGTTCCATAGGCTAATGCACCTATAACTCTGCTCTCTGTGCCAGAATTATTCTGCTCGGGTAGTGGAAGTGATAACTGGAAACAACTTTCGACAAGGGAGGCGACCAGTTCTTCCCTGAACAAGCTTTTGCTTGTAATGCTTTTTAGATCATCCTTCACCCTTACATCCTCAAAAAGAGAGATCACATCTGTTCCCGAAACAGGCTTCTGACCTCTTCGAACACTCTCCTTTGCAAAAAGATCAACACAAAGAGCAGTCCGACAAATACATGCCAATGCATGCATTCGATCTGATTCAGCTCTCAAGTTTCTCACCATCTGAAGAAGTCTTTTGAACAGAGACACCTGTGTCATAGAACATGCTTTTGTAAATCGATCAGGACACAAATTCGCATTATCACTCTCTCGTATTCTTCAGAAGTCATGCACAGAACGGAAGAAACTGATAGAACCAAGGAATAACTAGTATATTTGAAAAGTAAATGTTTTCCAGCATAGACTAGACACTGGCAAAAATCAACCCAAATTTCACATTAGATGATACCGGCATAGCTTACTAGTGGCTATAGGGAATGATAGTCTAAGGACCAAGATGCTGACTCCAAGGATCCTTAATAATTAATCAAAAAGTTGGTTTCGATCTAAAGGAACATTTAGTGAATATACGATGAATATGGCTAAAAATAATCATCAATTTGGATTGGCTAAAGCAAAATGGCATAAGGCGATTGATTTAGCACCTGCATTCCAAGATCCAGCAGATGGAGATTGGTCACAACAGCCCTAACAATCGTCTCCCTCATTGATGAAAATTCTTGCCGGTCCCATAGTGTCAAAATTGCAATAGTGGCCGCCGAAGCCCATTCCGGCTTACCTCCAGGCACATCTGCAAGTGCCAGCATATTGATCCCCACCTCAAACACCAGTGGCGGATCCAGAGAACTAAGGAAAGGCAACAAGTGTGAGACGATATCCGACACCCCAACCAACTTCTCCGCGCTCGATTCTACACTATCACCCATTGTAGTGTCCCCTGGCTTGGCGATCCGCCGCAGCGTGTTCACGGCGCCAGAAGCGACCATTTTCGCCGCGTGCACAAGAGGGTACACGGTGACCCTGAATCTCTCTACGGGCATCACCATGGACCGGGCAATGAGCATGTTCCGCCTTGACCAGATGAAATTGATGGCATCAGCAGCCCACTGCGCACGCACGGCGAGCGCGCCCTCCCCGTCGACAAGCTTGTCTCCGGCGAGCCGGCTCATGCGGCGCGCATCCAGCTCCTGGAAGAGCCTAGCCAGCGCCTCGAACGCGGCGGCGGCGACGGCGTCGGCGGAGTCGAGCGCGAGCTCCGCGAGGCGGGCCCACCACGCGGTGGCGTGCGCCATGAGCGACGGGTTGGAGGAGCACATGAGCGCGAGGTCGTCGCGCGGGAGGAGCGAGGAGAGTGACGTCACGGCGGCGAGGCGGAGCGATTCGGCCGGGGAGGAGAGGGCGGCGGAGATGTCGGCGTGGGCGGAGGAGAGGAGGGAAGGGAGGAGGTGGGAGGGGAGGGAGGGGAACGAGGCGAGGGAGGAGGCGGCGACGTCCGGGTCAGGGAAGGAGAGGTCGGATCCCAGGGAGGAGAGCAGCAGCGGGTCGAGGAGGTCGGGGGGCAAGGGGAGCGCGCGGAGGAGGTCGAGCGCGAGGCGCTTGCAGACGGCGGAGGACGGCGCGGCGAGGATCTCGGTGGCGACGGTGCGCGCCAGCGCCGACACGTCCCGCCCCGCCGCGCACTGCTGCAGCGCCTGCAGCAGCGCCGACGACTGCCGCAGCGCGTCCGAGGAGCGGAGGTCTGCCGTGATCTGCGCCACGAGGAGATCCATCTCGCCGCCGCCGCCGGCGGCGATCGCCGGAGCTGGGGGAGATGAGGGGTGGTGTGGTGGTGGTCGCGCAGATCTGACAGAGAGAGGAGATGGGAGTGGGTGGTTAACGGAGTAACACTGACAAGTGGGGCCCAGTGCCAGCGAGGATGGTTGGGGATCGATCTGGGCCGTCGGTGCGGAGGCTTTGACCAGGGAGTCAAACAATCCGACGGTGCAAGACAATCCTGGGATTTTGCTGGCTTTTGCCTTTCCAACTCCAACTCCCAAGCGGTATAACTCTCGCGTTCTCGCCGCGACGCCGCCGCCTTCTTCTCGCAATCTCACTAGTATCTTCGTTTTTGCGGCGGCGGCGGTTTGGATTCCCCGTTCGTCTCGTCTCGTATCTCCCCCTCGTCGAATCCCCTCCGGCGATTGCGTCTCCCTACCTCGGCTCGAAGGTAGAGTATGCGATTCCTCCTCCTCCTTCTCCGCGCTATTGATCTAGCCGAGTGTGTGGTGATTGGTGGATAGGGCTTGGATCGATCTGAGATTTTTTTTTTCGTCTGGAATCACTTGCTGCGGACAATGCGATGTGATCCGAACTCGTTTCTTCTCTCCGATTCGTGCAGTTTGGTGTGGATTTTGAGTTGTAATAGTTGCAGTTGCAGTTTGTTTGCAAACGACCTATAGGAGATCGGTTTTATTATTGTGGTGCCTACGGTGAGGTTGGGATTGTTGGTTGTCCCTAGATTGTATTGTGTATCATCATTATAGATGAAACCTTCAGTTACAGTGGATTCATGGAAGATTGGTATGTAGGTTATAGTTAAGGACGTACTCAAATGCTATTGATCATGGATTATTTTGGCTATTTCGATCGAATACACTCCTTTGGCTACTTGCGCATAGTTGTATTAAGCATGGCGTTTTACAAAATGATTTAATTACACTTTTAAAGACAAAATACTTCACTTCTCTGCTTATTACTCATCTGCTATATATGCATGGTTAGATTTGTTTTGTTGGTGGCATGCATGCAGATGACGGTGGCATATCTGAAGAAGCAGAAGCCAACCACACCTTTAACGTCAAGCTTTGGTAGTGGATTGCGGTCTGTAGGTGCTCTTTTGCTGGGTGCTGGGACTGGGAGCCGTCCACTTAGCTATGTGGGGAACAATGGTGTCAGCCGGTCTCCCTCAGGGAGCAGCCGTTCTAGTCGATCGCGAGACATGGTGGATTATGATGGCAAGGGCACCTACATCATCTTCAATGTTTCCAATAGACTGTTGATCAGTGATCTCAACGCCAATTGTTATGTATGTATTCGGTGTTCCCTTGTTCAACATGCTGAAGTTAGTTATACCAGTATGCGGCCTTTTAGTTGTTGTCTAATCGAATTGTTAATCCAATCAGGAGCCAGTTAAGTCCATTCACTTCAGCAATTACTCGGCCCCGCTTTGTCATGCATTTGACTCAGAGGCCAAGGATGGACATGACTTGATCGTTGGGTTGTTGTCCGGAGATGGTGTGTTGAGTGTTCTCAGATTTGGAATTCTTTATTCTTCTTACTATTGAATTATATATATCTTTAATGCGCTATTATTCATTTTGCAGTATATTCAATGTCACTGAGACAGCAATTGAAGGATCCTGGAAATTATCCCATTGAAATTAAACACTTCATCAACAAGGATAAAGATGAAACTACCAACAGGCATGTATTCGTTCCATTATTTACTTGAAAGAATGAAAAATCCAATTTATGCCTTGTTATGATGAGGTTGATGTATTTGAATCAGAATTAGATTAACCCTAATCATGAATAAGCTTGGTGAATTTGAGTCAGAATTAGCTTAAAGTAAGTTTAATAATGAGCTATAAGTTGGCTATAAGCTTATGTGGAGAAGAGATAATGAAAATAAGGGGGGTCGGCTCTCATTCAAGAGCTAGCTTTATATATGCTCCAAGATAAATATATGCGAGAGAAAGAGATAGGAGGAGAAAATTAGAGCCTATGTTATAGCATATCTATTATATATGTTAGCTACAAGTGGACTTATAGCTACCAAGCTAGCTTTATTACTAAACTTTCTCTTAATGTATTCCTGGGATAATGATCAGAAAGTTGTAATGATAATTGTCGGAAATCCAACATAATTTTTAATGACAACCCTTGGTACATATGTACAATATATTAATATTTTTCTCAGCTAATATTTTAAGAAACATGAAGTAAATAAATATACCAAGAAATACCACTGTTGGATAGTTCTGTGATCTCCTAAAAGGTCAAGATGATAACACACAATCATCTGACAGTTGAAATTTCAACCTTTGCCTACTAGTAGAAGAAATAAGGCACTTTTTGAACCACAGATGATATAAGGCAGATTTTCTGGGGGGTTCTGTTGCTCCTAAACTGCATGTTGTCTTCAGAAGTTATGACATGACTACACTAGAGTTGAACAAGGAAAGCATTTATGTGTTGTGTGTACAACTCAATGTGCTGACTTTTGTCAGCGTCCGCTATGAGTTATGAACTTCCTTGTTACTTAGAGATAATGAGCTTCCTTGTTACATAGAGATAGTTGGGCTTAATTAACTTCATAGCTTTGAAGTACTTGCAACAGTGCAGCTTAAGCGTCAAAATGATAGTTTTGTGATCTTTATTGATTGATATCTTTGATTTTTGTTATTAAACTACAGTTCTATGTTTGATTTTGGATATGTTTTGTATTGCAGCCGGTGTACTGGTGTTGCATGGGTTCCTGGGCATGAAGGATTTTTCGTTGTCAGCAATGCTGATGGAAATTTGTATGTGTATGACAAAGTAAGCCTCGAAGTAAAATGTTGTTGCTAAGTGGAGTATCATATTATATTAAGTGGAGTATGAGCTCATTAATTTTCTTCAATATGTCCAGTCCAAGGATGGAAATACTGATTGGGCATTTCCAACCATAGATGATCAAAGTGAGATGATGATTTCCCACGCAAAGTCAAGCAAGGTATTTTAAGGATTTTTATATATATTACTAAAAATATGCATTGACATGTCATTGACGGCCCCATATATATTTTTATGAAAATTTGCATTGTTGAGTTATCAATTTCAAATGCAATATGAAGTGGCAACTGAAATACCTGTTTTGTCAAGAAATTTAACAAACATGTCTCAAAATATTAATTCAAGTTTCTTCTGAGAAATTCAAGGATGGTTTTTGAGGTATTCTTGAACATGAAACTTTGAAACTATTTCTGTTATGGTTGATTCTATGATTTGCAATTGCACCTCAGAGCAATCCAGTTGCAAGATGGCACATCTGTCAAGGTGCAGTCAATGCCATTTCCTTTTCACCAGATGGAGCTTACTTGGCAACCGTAGGACGAGATGGTAATTTTTGCCAAAAAATATATGAATAAAGATTTTTGCTTAGCAAAGGTCTCCCAGCCTCCCGGGTGGTAAGAATTTACAGTACTAATGCCGTTCAATCATATGCAGGTTATTTACGAGTATTTGACTTTGCAAGAGAACAACTAATATTTGGTGGGAAAAGTTATTTCGGGGCTCTGTTGTGTTGCTCTTGGAGGTAATGTAATGCTGCAATGCATCTATCATTGTGCCTACATAAGACACTTATTTTGTTTCACCTATTTCCAGTCCAGAAATCAAATACTTTGCCGAATGTTTAAGTCTGTCATTTGTGAAAAAAGGATATGATAGCTTTATATTTATTTCTTCACAGCATCAGTTCCATTGTCATCCAATCACTTCCAAGATTTTGACTGCGTTTACCTTTTATAGCTCTGTTGGTAGGCTGTCAATTACATAAACAATTTCAGTCTTCAGTCAATAATACAGAGTAATTCAATTGGCCTTCCGAACATTTCGGAAAGGCCTGGCAAAATACAGAGTAATTCATAGTGTTTCAGTTATATCTTTCTAAGTTGTCATAACTCATAATATAGATTACTGTAGAATGTAGAGTTTCCTAGAGCCATCAATATTCTAGCTTATATTCAAAACTCTCTCCGGCCATCATCTGAGCTTTTGGTGAATGTGCTAGTTTATGCATTGCTACCATCGTACCTTTAGTTTTTTTTCTCTAGAAACTGGAAGGTGATATTTGATTATGCTCAATTCCAGCATGGATGGTAAATATCTATTGTCGGGCGGTGAAGATGATCTTGTACAAGTGTGGAGCATGGATGATAGGAAGATGGTTAAAATGGGAGAGGGGCATAAGTCATGGGTAATACTATCATTGCATTTATCCTTCCGCTTAGTAGCACGTTGATGCTTCCCATTGAAACCTAATAAACTTTGAGGCAATTCTCTTTCCTGGTTTCCAGGTTAGCGCAGTGGCATTTGATCCGTACTGGTCCCCACCAAATCCGGATAAACCAGGAGGAAATACCATGTATCGCTTCGCTTCTGTTGGTCAGGTACCAAGACTTCAATATAAAAAAAAATACAATTCGTCATAAATTCATAACTGAAACTGTTATACATAGCCTGTTTAACATTGATCATTGCAATCAATCTGTTTCTTTTTTTCTAAACTTGTGATTGCCATAACAATTCAAATTCTAGTAATGTTGCTTGTTGGTTTCCTTACGAGACCTTGCACTTGTGAACACTGGCCATTCCTTAAAAGTTCAGTGCATTTTCTGAGTAAATTATTCATGCGTCAAAATAATGCATGCCTCACACAAACTTCGCTCTAGCAAGAGTGCTACTCCTATGTCACTAAAAACATGCTCATGCTTTGATCAAAAAATATGCTCATGCAGTTTTGCTATCCTCTCCCCGTTGATTCTTTACTGTTTCTTCACTACTTTTTTTCCTACACTACAGAGCTAATACTAGCACTAATATTATGCCTTCCCACTTTTGCATGCACTTAGGATGCCCAACTGCTTCTCTGGGATCTAACAACGGGTGAGCTTACCGTGCCATTGAGCGGATTGAGCCAATCTTCCAGCTCCTCACCAACATCTAGCAGTGGAAGCCCTTCTACAGATAGAGACAAATACAATGCATACTTGGCGAGGTTCTTTTCGCCGTCCCAACTAAAAAAAGATCGGGACACAGGTATTCTCCAACCTTCTCCAGGGATGCAAGAAATATTAAAACTCTCACCCCTTGTCGAATACCGAGTGGGTGTCGATCCCCTCTCTACCCTGGAGTTCACCAGTGAATCAATTCTCACTGTATGCCGTGAGGGGCGAATCACCCCCTGTCCAAGAGATATTGACAGTGAGACTGACTGTTCTGAGCTGTTCATAAGCAATGCCACTTCGAATGAGAGGGCAGTAACAACGTCGAGTGAGGCAAGTTGTTGCAGGTCCAGCTTCAAGCAACCATCAGCTGTTCGCTTCATGTGATTTAATAAGGGATTTCGCATGAAAGCAGGACTCGCTTGGCAAGCTGCCAGCGATGGATGAGTGTTTTGTTCATACTTAGATAGATATATGGTAGAAGGATATGAAGAAAATTTGCTCCTGTACAGAATTACAGATACGAAAGTTCAAACAAAAAAGAATTACAGATACATATATCTGTGTCTTTTTTTTCTTTTTTTGAGGCATACATATATCTGTGTCAAGGTGAACATTATAAGTTGACTAGCTCTAGCTGTGTGTCCATATTATTTGAATGATCTTCTGTAACATTTCAATATAATTTTACTTGAGAACTAAGGACAATGATATTTTAATGGAGGCAGATTGCAACTTGATGTCAAGATGCAGCTCGAGGTGAGTTGAAGGCGGGTGCACTGACTGAGAGATTTTGGTTGGTAACAAGGCAGTGGCGTGTTATTGCCTGTTAGGTGTAAAATGTACTCTATAATTTTGGTGATGTGTTTACTGGTGTGTGTTTGTGTTATTGGCAATCAATCACGAATGGAAAATCTGTTTTCAATTGGATGCTACTATACGCTTGATGCGACTTTGATGTTAGCTGGAGTTGTAGTTTCCCGATTGTAAGCAAACTAACAAAATCACCTAGATGAATGGCAGACCAGGAGTATTTGGCTCTGTTTTCTCAAATCGTCAAATTTAGGTCCCACAAACATGTGGCGTGCCAATCTATATACCATCGTAACTACTATCTTCATAATTTGATATGTTCAGTCCAACTTGAGAACTTTTACATCTTAAATCACTGATATATGCAAAAGAGATAATGATTTGACAATTATATATTAGTAAATTTTTCAACAAAAGTTTTTTCATATAACTTTATTTTACTTTTTAATTTAAGATATAATTCAAAAAAACGATGACAAGACGATTGTATTGAATATCAAAGATACAGTGAAAAAACAGAAGTGCTTACAACTTACATCAACGCCAAAATATAACTATATCTGAATTTAAATTTATCCAAAATATAGCTAGTTTTAGCTACTTTAATACTATTACACCATTACACCCTACCGTATTTTTTATCTTCCTTCTACACTCCTACAAAATAATCTAGAAATAGCTATATTCTAAAATAAAACCGAGCGAGTAAGACAGAAATAGGAATAGTAAAATTGTAATTTTTTTAATGCCATAGTATTAAAATGACGAATCAAATATCGCCAAATAGAGAGTCAAAGCTGTTGAATAACTAGTGGCTTATTCGCTGATCCGGAGTAGAAGACGACGATCTCATGTACACAATCACATAGTAGATAAACACGGATATAGGGAGGGGCATCACAACTTTATTGCTTTTCTTATATGTGGATATATACATCAATCTCTATCCTCTCTAGCCCTCTCTCTCAGTATATATACCCATAATAGGAGGAGTCCTATTAGGATACGTTTCCATATATTTGGTATGAGCCCATATTTATCTCTGGCAGGAGATAATAGTTTCATAACACTCCTCTTTGGGTGAATACCATGCTATACACATGTCTCATTAAAAACTCCATCCAAAAACCCAGTGGGAGAAAAGGAATGGAGAAAAGAGTACATCGTACACGTTAGTTATATTGCACTTGTTGCCTCATTAAAAACCTTACATGAGAAATATTCAAGTAAAAACTCACTAAGGGAAAAAGAATACAACCCACAATCTTATTAGTCGTATAATCTTCAAGATTGACTATTCTTCATAAATAGCTAATGATCTATATGATCTTTATTATGTTAAACAAATTGGATTAACACAACAAAACAGTGGTATTAACCTTCAAGGTAAATTCCCAAAACGATTATCAATTTTGATTACTTCTCGGTAAATCAAAGATAAGACTTCCATGTATTAAGTATGATAATCAATGTTTAGCATATATGCTCCCCTCAAGACGACATCCATTGAAACTTCCATGTTCCAATGTCGTAGCCACATTTTCGTAAATGTGTAAAACAATGATAATAAAATTATCACAATGCTTAATCTTCTGTTTACTTATTTCACAATTTCTACTATGAATATGAGAAATAAATTAACGTATAGGAGCAATATGTATAACCACTTATTCAAATGAGCAATACAAGTAAATAATTATCTTTTCGGAGGACTATAGGGAAATAAGTTGCAACGATACACATATGCATATGTATAATATAATTAGCCTCAAAACGGGAGGTGAAATACTATGCAACTTTTTCTTATTGGATTTATCAATCATTACCAATTTAATTGTTTCACTAATCTTCAATAATTAGCTTAAACCACTTAGAGTGATATAAACCGGTCTATATTTTGGCATTAGGGGAATTAATAAGATTGCCAAATACCACCAATAGTTATATCTCCATAATATATACAATTCTTATACCTTCATGGTATGTAGGAAACTACCGTTCCATTTGCATGCTAGTGGATGTGATTTTCCAATTTATTCATTTGAATCTTTCGGGTCTGTCCACTTCATGGGATCATAAATTATCGGTGTTACATAAAGATTAACCAGTTAGTCATTCATTGACGTAGTCCTTCGGGGATCAATTTTCTTTCGGAATATAATTTTTCTTCTGAAAGTTATTTTCTCTTCTATGAGAAATATTCTCTCTTCAGGGAGAAGAACTCTTCTTGAGTCATATAATTCTCTTCATGAAAATGTAGTGCACTTCATGACACTAATAGTATGAGATTTACATATATGTTGTGATTTGTTTTCTTTCTAATGAAAACATCATATGGATTTTTATAACCCATAAACTGCATATTATTTATTCATTCATGCATTTTGCTAGCGATATATATAGTAAAATTTAATGCATTCATAACAGGAGAATATCGGTCTTTTCCATGACCAAAAGAACCATCGCTTTTCACCACTTCATTTTCTACTAAGTCTGAACTTCCATATTCACATAGACTTATTTAGCGAGTTTGGTTCAACCTCATTGCTTTGTTCAATAGACCCGATATGAGTGCTTCTATGCAACCCTGCCATAAACTGATCCGGACTCTCGTTAGAGAAACGTTAGCAATTATAGAGGCGATGCTGTCAACAACTATTCTTTTCTCCATATCCTCATTCATGAGGTTAATTCATTATAAAACACATCTTCGTCATTTCCCAAAACGAATGATGCATGGTTATTCCGCATCCCAGAACTAGATAGATGTGCGCACTTAAGTTACTGGGTTTTCATCTTCATGATGAACCTCTTCATGAGGCAATTCACCTTCATGGTGATTACTCTACAAGAGTTATAAGGAGTTATTAATGATTATATTTACAATAGTTGTTAGATCTTAGAACCCACAGGCGTCCCCGTAGATTTTAGAACATTGACTAACATGCCATTCTGCAACGTGGATATACTATTCAAAAACCCGGGGTATACCACTTTTAGCAGAAAGTTTTCTATAAGTAAACATAACTTCTGGTTACTCCTTTAATTCATAATTATCTGGCAAGCTCCCGCTGCTAGCTTACAGGAGAATAAACTAAACTTTCTAGTTTAGCTTGGCTTGTGCGCTATTCTTACTGATAAAGATCATTTTTTTGAAGAAAATATAAGGCATCTTCAACACATGGCTTTTCTCCCCCTGATGCCGATATTTGATATTTATACAATAGCATATCACAAAAATCCCCTATCATAGGCACTAGATTAATGGAATTCGGTCCATTTATATCCCCAACTTCATGTGGAGGCAATAGATATATGCTATAGTGGTGATATATGAGGGAAATGTTCATTCGCTGAACACGCACTTATTCAAAACAAGGGAGTAAATATATTATATGCAGTAAGCTAGATATAAAATTTAATGCAATAGCATGAAAAATTGCACATCCCTAATACTGTAGGTTACCCAATTTCTAGTGGGTTATTATTCTACGACAATGAAGCCCAAACAAATATACAGGTGTCAACAGAATTATTCTAGTTTCTAGCTTCTTTTATTTGCCTAAGAAATGATCCAATTACTCATACTATATTCAATTCTTGAATTAATTGGATCAATAAACTTCATGTTTATATGTATGCAACATAGATACGATCGTAAGATGAATGTGTTAGTATTATAAAACTTCATGATGTCTTCCAAAACATAAATATAACGCTAAAACATTAATCTATGAACATAACTTAATCATCATGGAATTTCAAAATCATCCAAAAATTATTCTACGAGAATATATATTCTTCTTGAATATATCTATAAATTAATTGGATGGTATGTCTAACTTTAATTCATTACGCCAAAAAAATGTGGTGTCAAATGATCATTCAAAATCATTTGAATCTATTTGGGATATTGTTTGCTACTAGTAAACAAATAGCTTTCAAATAGCTATGCAATTTCATACTTTCTTGATGAATATACAATTTTCAATGGCCAATAAATTACACACTTCATGGTGTGACAATAATTCATACTTATCCCAAATAAGATTCGTTAATAGTTTAGGCTACTTTTGCTTCTAGCATTTGACCTATAACACACCATTTTGCTTGCCACATATCCATATTTTCTTATACCTCTTTATTGCAAACATTCTGAAATTAATTTGCAACATATACCTATTCCTCCCCCTTTTCTCGTCAAATATAAGAAAACTTATAAAATAGTTGGTGTGAAACCCACATATGTGTTGTAACCTCATGGTACAACATTTCTAAAGAAATAATGTGGCTATGGATGGATATATTTAAGCTTCAATGCTTAGACATAAATATTCTATTCGTTCATATGCATAAGTAAACAATATTACCTATATGCCAATATGACATCCATGCACTTAGAACTATCAACCTACAAGGTTGACTGAGGCTTAGTAGATAATAAGAATACATTCGCCAAAATTATTTCAAATAATAGGCAAGGCAATTATACATTCAATGTCAGACATACAATTCATAATTTTATTCCATAAAAGATTAAATAATTAGTACAGGTAAAAATTGCTACAAGCAAATAGATAATATAGGTAAGGTGATATGACCTATATAGGAAAATATTCGGTAGTCTAATGCATAAGCTTCTATGCCTAAAGCAAAAGATAAAAAAATGCTCTACAAAAGCTTAACCATGTTCTTCATAATGAACTGAAACTAAACTACGATGTAACTCGTGTATTATAAAATACTATCTCAAAAGGGCGAATGCAAGATTACTATCATTACTGTTCGTCTTCCCCTGAGTTCAACATCAATTTCAAATGCACCAAATTCTTTTTCTTCCACAAATTTTGAGTATGCATGTTCTTCATGAACATATTAATAGAATAAGTCATATATGTGCGTGCAAATGCACATGTTGACAGTAATACAACTTCTTGTGTATTAATTGTAAGAACTAAACAAGTTGCAACTAGGTCAGAATTGCTTCAAGTGCAAATGACCAATTTACTCAAAATAATTAGCGTATATCCATAAAAACATCATTAGTAAAGTCATTATAATGTGGAAGATGGACATAACATTATCAATCAAAT
>CM002478.1:2854445-2908232 GCA_000325765.3 Leersia perrieri
CTAAAAACATTGTTTCTAGGGTTAATCATGGTTATTCAAGAAACTAATTAAATAGTTAAAGCAAATACTTAGAAATACGGGACTAAGATATAAATCCTTAATTCTTCTCTGTTTGGCGTAAACCCAATTCATGAGGGTTCAAAGTATAAATGGTGAATTTATATTCCCGGTAGTTTCTAATGTCCCAAAGGACTTTTCTATATAAAATCTGAGTTCCGCATGATGCCTTGGAAATCCAAGGACTTTGAAAATAAAATGCCGTTTTGGGGTCAAAATCACGGTTTGTACCCGACTCCTTTTAATAGGCCAATTTCTATCGGCCCACCTCCTTATACTGGCTAGATTGAAAAACCGGCCAACCCATCTCATATGCTAGTCCAATGGGCTATTACGAGCCTCATCCATGAAAAGTGGGCGAAGTCTGGTCCAATTGCATTCTTCGATGGCAACGATGGACGAAACTAATGACAAGCATACTAGCGAGTCCTTGGCAGAGATGGACGACAATGGCAAGTTGCCATGGTCTGAGGCGGAGTGGCAGTGCGACATCTGGCGGCACCGACACCGGCATTCCTTGGCATCAGGCCATGACCGGCGTCCGACAATCATAGCTCCATACTACGTGTCGACGAAACTCGGCTCGGCATAAAGGCCGGCATGGCAGACGGCTATCGACAGCGGGCGCTCACGGCGGCTTCGACCCTCGTCCCGGCCACGTGCGGTAGCGCGGGAGGCATGCCGTGCGTACCAGCAACGAGGGGAGGCGGGCGTGAACTCCTCGGTGTCGCTATGGGCGGCGGCCATCGATTGCGTGTGCGGGTGGTCTCGAAGGACCGTCGAGTCGGCGTTTCGGATGGTGGATTGACAAGAAAAAATCTCTGGCTTGATTCAGCATACCATCGACAAAGGGGAAGACGTCATTCAGCGGCGTCGAGGTGTCGTTGTGTACAAGCAACAACGGCGGTGCATGCGGGTACCGATTCTCGGATTTGTTACAATTTACTTCATGAAGATAGCAATATGGCAGGTCGTTAACGTACAAGCTATAACCGACAGTGCTATGTTAATCTATTCATAGATGAACAATTCCGTTAGACGGATACACGACGACTTCTAGGTGGTTTCGTGTGTTACCGAGTATATGACGTCATTGTTCAGGACGACGCTCCGTTGTTTAGTTCGACGGATTATGTATGTGCAACTTCTTGTTTGCACCATAAGCAGCGTGTTCGGGCGTGTAATACTGAACTTCATGGTCCGCAATAAACAAGAGAAAAGCTGGCACAGAGGCCGGACAAATACATCTATTCATGCGAGAAAATAAAACGACTAGAGACATGATCTAACATATTAATCTCGTTACTACAAAATTATAGAATAGATGGAACCGATTACTTATCTTGTTTATCCGATGTAATGATAGCTGATCTGCGTATGCCCGTGCATAGCGTATCGGCGTGTTGACGAAGATGCTTGTCTTGTCGAAAACCCTCCGGGATACGTACGTATGTGTATGCCGGCTTGATGTAGATCGATGCTGCCTCACGCATATGTACGTGCATCAGCAGCCAACTAGCTTGGTGGTATGTGTTTGCAGTATAATTTGGCCAATGGACTTTATTTGAGGAAGCCAAATTATTTAGAATAGCTGTGGGGTACTGTTGATTAGTTTGCATGAGGAATCAATTAAATTTGGTTATACAGGTGTCTACGATCCATACATTGATCCATACATTGAGACGATGTGTGCATATATCGGGTGGTTCAAGCATTTTATTCAGTTTGCAGATAGATGGAGAACTGCTGGCTGTTGAAGCATCGATGTTGCAATATAAAAACTGAACATGCAGCTGGTGGTTGCTTGGTCGCTCTTGGCTGCTCAGTCCTGCATGGTTGCAGTTGCAGGCTTGGTGGTGATTCGTACTCCTGTAGATGAAGGCCTTGCTTCTTGCATGCAGGAGGCGGGGACAGAGGCAGAGACAAAAGCTGAAATTGATTGGATAGGAGCAGAATCCAATTAAATCGGAAGGAGTCATGTGTGGTCACGGGTATTTCTAGTGTGTATTAAGGATATTATGTATTATTTGTTAAGATTGGAGTCGGACACAATAGAATTTTTGTCAGGTGTTTTGGTTTCGGTCGAATCCTAGTCGGTAGGGGTCTCCAGGCTCGTATATTGGTGTTTAGGCTTGCCATATATACCGGGGTATTGAGTCAGTTTTAGGGCTCCCGAACAATTATCAATCTACTATTTTTTAGTTCTATTTTCTACTGTTATTTTTTTCTTCGTAGCCAGTAATTTTCACCGTTCTTTGGTCAATCCGAGATGTAGTTTATCTTTACCGTTTTGCGCTGAAAAGCAGTCAGTTTCATCCACAAAAGAGGGGAATTCTTTGTTGCTTTACTCGAAAAGCATCCGGTCGTCGTCACGAAAGTACGGCGTTTATCTTGTGATCACGTAGATTAATTTTACGTGGTAACAGTATGGCTTGGTGCCGATCGATGTTCAGCATGCAGACGTACGTGCACGGCAGCACTGGTGTGCGACGGTGTAGCCGGCGTGATCGTTGCTCCGCGCGTGGATCGCCTGCGACGTGCGCGTGTACGGGTAGCTCGTGTGCACGCGCGGGTCGGCGGGTGTGATGCTGCTGCCGCCGCCGACCTCGGTCGGTTGATTCCGGTCGACGGCGAAAAACATAGATCAATCTGATTAGTTCACAAACAAATTGACCAGGTGCTTACCCGAATCAGGGGTACGAACAAACTCGTGCTAATAACGTGTTGAATAACTTAGTGGCCTATTCGTTGATACGGAGTAGAAGACGACGATTTTATGTATACAATCACATAGTAAATGAACACGGATATAGGAAGGGACATTACAACTTTATTGCTTTTCTCATACGTGGATACATCAATCTCTATCCTCTCTAGCCCACTCTCTCAGTATATATCTATAATAGGAGGAGTCCTGTATGATACGTTTCTATATATTTGGTATGAGCCGTAGGTGATAATAGTTTCATATTAAATACTGCGAACGAAATTCATCTAAAATCCCAGGAAAATGACAGAAGCAGACACGAGAAAGAACTAGTCTCCTTCCCCCTTGCAATAAACGAGCGAGCAGTCGAGTCGACCACCACCACACCCAAAGCGGCGACACATATCCGGACCTCGCCGGAATTAGCAAAAATAAATTAGAAAATAAAAAAGTCACCACCACCTCCGCCGCCGCCGCCGCGCGCAACCTCGATCTCCGGCGCCCGCGCGCGCGGCGACCTCCCCGCCGATGCAGCCGCCCCCTCCCCCTCCCCGCCGCCGCTGCCCTGCCTCCGGCGACCTCTGCTGAGTAGCCCATGGCCGCCGCCCCCCCTGGCGCCCAAAACCGCTGCGTCTTCGGTACGGCCACACCTCTGCCCCTCCCTTCTCTCTCTTCACCCCGGGTGGAGCTTTCGGGTTGGTTTTCGTGGATGCGTGGTGTGCGGGATGGCGAGCGAAGGCGGTTCCTTTCCGTCGATTTGTGCTCGGGTGATGCGTGATGGTGTAGTCGCCATGCTCCTCGATCCGTCTCTGGATTGTGTGTTTTTCGTTTTGGGCGCAGTGTATGCGATTGTGGAACGGAAGGGAGCGCATTTGCTCGGTTCCGGTGTTAGATTTGGCGGAACGGAAGGGCTCGCATATGCTCGGTTCCGAAGTTTGACCATTGGTTTGGTCTAGGGTTTACATCTCAGGTGCTTTCGATTGACTGCGTATTTGTTGGTTGCAGTTGGGAACATCCCTTATGATGCGACGGAGGAACAGCTCGTGCAGATTTGCGAGGAAGTCGGCCCTGTGGTCTCCTTCAGGTTTAATTGAACTGCACAATCCCTCAGAAATTGTGTGTGTGGTGTGGCATTAGTATGCAGGATAGTTGGATAAGCTAAAAGGATTCTGCAAATATAGGGATTTGATTTGGACACATATGCTTGTGGGATTATATAAATCCAGGGGTCACTGGCATGGGCGTAATCAGTTAATCACGCAATGCTTCACACTTTCTTTTTTAGAAATAAAATAACATTACACCGTGCACACTTGACAAGCAATCACTTATAGATAATGGCTGAACAGCACACAGTGCTACTACGATTTCTGAGCATAGAAATGTGGCAAGCTTCCTAGGAGATGCTGTGTGCACTTTCCTATTGCTGTTTGCAAATTCCATGTAAAATATTCCTGAGTATATTTTGGAACTATACATGTAAAGGATTTCTTGATAGCAATCATGGAATCTCAAAATGGCATGAACTTAGTGCTCATATGTTAGACAGTACATAGATATCCTTTGTCTTGATCATGATTCCTCTTTCGTCGCATATATACTGAAGGTGGTGGTCTTTGATTTCGTGACACATATTTCAACTACTGATAAGCTCTTAAACATTTGGTGCTTGCAGATTGGTTATTGATAAAGAAACTGGGAAGCCGAAGGGTTATGGGTTTTGTGAGTACAAGGACGAAGAAACTGCTTTAAGTGCACGGCGGAACCTTCAGGGCTATGAAATTAATGGCCGTCAGTTACGTGTTGATTTTGCTGAAAATGGGAGGAATGCTGACAGAAACAGAGAAAAGGTCGAAGATCCTCAGTTTTTTACTCTAGAAGAAACACATTTCTCAACTTCAAAGTCATATGTTAAGATGAGATCTTGTATTGCTTTGGTTCCTATGAATGATAATAGTAGTGTTTTCTTCATCATCCCTGTGTCGCCTGTTTCACTTTTGTATGCAGCAAGTGTGTGTATGTTCAGCTGTCTGGCTGGGCATACACACACCTGCTATGTCGGCATAATTATCTTGTGAAGTTATCATTCTGGCGTGTTGCATTATCTTTGGTATCACAGTTTCAAAAATGTCTCTGTTGTCACATCTCCTTTTATATTAAGGAGGTAACCTGTCAAAAGCTGTTGGCATATCAAAAGCATATATCATGATTGGAAGAGCTTCGCCAGAAGCGTTCTGAATAAATAGCAAAAGAAGAGTAGTAGTTGGTAGGAAAGATGCATTGCTGGTAATGCATCTGTTGTTTCACTTGATGCGGTACCCTTGAGCAAAAAGATGAAACTGTTAGTAAATTTGATTCTGAAGTGATGTACCCAATTGAAGTTACTCATTTGATATGCAGTAATTTTACAAAAAGTAATTCGATTCCTGCATGAATCAGGAAGTTCCAAATGAGGCCTTTGTGTATGTGCAGAAGGGCTTACAGTTTTCTTCAGTTTGCTGTTGCATTGGCAAATAAATACTCTCTTTCTATCCTGAGATGCTATCAACTTTGAATCCATCCCACTAGTGACTAATGCTGATATGTGCCAATCTATGTGACTGAATGTCAGTGGACATACTAAGAAAATGTGCATCACAACTTCGTATTGTTGTATATGTCAACACACTTTTTTATTCTAATTATTATCTGCAGATTGTAATGAAGTAATGTTGCATGATATCAATATATGCAGAGATTGTCAATGTGTTATTATCAACTTTGTTTATTGGAAATTAACTAGCTTTAATACCGTAATGTGGTTAGTGCATGCTTTCAATAATGAATATTATTGATTTATAGGGTTCTGAATCGACTTGGCTTTGCTAAAGACAACTATTGACTTATGCTGGATATGCTTGTCTATTTGTAGGGTCGTGGAGGACCTGGAATGGCATCCAGTGCTGGTTGGTACCATCTTCTTTATCACCCACAAGTTTATGTACTGCAAGTTCTAATGTTGCTGATTTTATGTTAATGGAGGCTTAATATCTCTATTGATGGAATCCTGCAGATGCTCAGAAACAATCAGCTGGGAGTTCAGCTGTAGGCGATACCAGTCTTCATCAGCCAGTTGGTCTTCCATCAGCAATTCACGCTGCATCAGTGATGGCTGGTATTCTTGGCGGAGCTCAAACTGCAAATGTTCAAAATGGTTTACCTGTCCAGTATGGGCTTGGAAATGACCCTCTTACTCATTATTTGGCCAGAATGTCAAAGCACCAGTTGTATGAAATCATGTCAGAGTTGAAGGTTATCTTGAAATCTTAACCACTGTTTTTTAATATTAGAAATGGCCAAGTATCAATTGCAGTTTATTAATGCATTTCTTTGACAGTCCTTGACTACCCAAAATAAGGAGCTTTCCAACAAACTGCTGCAAGGAATTCCACAGCTGCCAAAGGCCCTATTTCAGGTTAGCTTTTGTTAATATTGATTTTGTAATTAATCAACTGATTATTCTTATTTCATACTTGGTCCATTTTTTCATACTTGCTTTGCTTGCATATAATGTTTCTGTCTGCTTGAACTGGAAAATTTATATGATTTATGGCTGTATTATTTTCTTGAACTGGAAGGCATGAAAAATTAGGCTCATTTGATTTCGTCGAACAGTTTGGCTTATATGTATGTGTCATTCCAGAAAGGTCGGCATATTTGCCTGGACCTCGATTGTCGGTAAAGATGGTAGTTTTAACTTGATCATACTTTATGCATGCAATGAATGTATCTTGCTTTAAAATTTTTTTCCATACATCATTCAGTTGTTAATCTATCATCGGAATATTGGAATAAGATATGAAAAGCTAATGTTTTCATTTTTTGCCCTCGTTACAATGCAGGCACAAATAATGCTTGGAATGGTGACACCCCAGATGGTATGGTCTGGTTTATTCTGAATTTGATGCATCGAGTGTATTTGTTGATTCTGTAATATAAAAATAACCTATGTTTTGTTAAAATTGCAGATGCAGATGGCAAAGAGCCAACAGCCCTCTAGCTCCTTGGCACAAATAAGCGAACCATTTCCACAGCCAGATACTATGATACCAAACCCAAATGTCCTGCAGGACCCAACAACACAGATGCATAATTTTCCTCAGTATCCGCATTCATCTCAGCCTGCAGTTGCAATTTTTCCACATGCAAGTCAGTCCGTTGCTGCCTCAGGAAGCCTGATATCACAGGTTCAGCCCCCGTTTATGCCACACCACCCTAGGCCACCAGCTATACCAGCGAGTATACAACAACTACCATTGACCCATCCACATCTTCCCCAGGTATTTTTCTTCCCTTTTGAAGGAGCCTTTGAAATTCTATTAATATGTTGTGTTAATTTTGTGTAAGCCAAAATGTTTATGATGAACCATTTCAGAGCCTCCGTAAACCTTTATGCTTAAACAACAGAAGTTAATTGTCTAGGCTTTGTTAATGTGTAGATGAACTAAATTGTTTTTTTTCCAAGTTATGAGACATGAAATTCGTAGGTAAGATACATTTTTAATTTACTATCCAGACAAGCCAACTCGATACTGTCTAATTGCAGGTACCAGCTGCACCTGATATGCCACAGAAGGAAATGAGGTTTCCTGACCAGGCAAATCATATGGCAGAGTTAGCTCATCCTCCAAAGTTGCGAAAATTGGAGGATGGAACATCCACACCTGGAATTGTAAACAACAATCCAGCTGTTTATACTGCTCCGTCCCATGGAATGGTCCCTAGTGGACCATCAGGGAGCTATAATTCTGCTGCTGTTAGCTTCCAGCAGCCAGAGAATGAAGTGAGTCAGGTACTCCCTGTGATATTAATCTGCAGGACTGTTGACAATCTAAAAAATTCACTTATCTCAAGTTCTAAACAGTTAAACTTGTTTTCACTTCTGTGGAATTGGATTGAATTGCTGCACAGAATTTCTGAATTACGATAACATGCACTCACAAATATGATTCTTTTTGTTCTGATGCAGCTCACGCCTGACGTTGAGTCAGCTCTTCTGCAGCAAGTCCTGCAACTGACACCTGAACAGTTGAGTTCGTTGCCAGTAGAGCAGCAGCAGCAGGTGATTCAGCTTCAGAAGATGCTATCAGCTGGTAAATAGCCCAATCTGAATCAGCAGAGCAAATTGTTGGTCAAGCTATACGGTGTTATGGACAACATGGTAACATGTGAAGAAACTGGACACCTATGTCGACAGTTGGTTTTGCCAAGCCACCACACTTGTAACTTCGAAAATTGTTGGCATTTCTGGGCCATTAGTTTTGCTCATGAGCATTCTTCATGTATTCTTTGTACGGTTGGAGATAAAATGTGATGCGATAAGTCGAAAGGCTCATCACTTATGTATCATTATAGAAAAAGAATAATCTCTACCCATTTTTCTTATGTCATCTTGTAGGACCAGAACATTTTTGCCTTAAGAACTCTATGAAAGTTGTTGCTGATAGATGTTGCATGTATCGATGATGAACTCCCCGTATCCAGAAATATTTATTTTGCTGTGTAATTTCTTAGTTATTTTTTGCGTCCACAATACATGTTTTGAATTTTATTTACTGCTCAGATATTCGATTGCTGCTGATTCAATTACTGAGCCTGCGGTCGATATTGGAAGAATCTTCGTCTAGTTTGCTTTGAGCGTTTACCTTTGGAAGAAACACTTAGAAAAAACAAAGAGGATTAGCTCAGCTTACATACCTGTCGTTTCACGAAAGACAAGTCTCTAAACATTTAGCGCCATTCACTTTTCACCCTTTAATCAGATTCAAACGGTTTCAATGACAGCATTATGATTTGAGGCTAAAAACATTTCGAATTTTATAATTTAGTATATGGACTCAAAAAATAATAGAAGATGTAGTAGTGTCAGTTACTCCCTCGTCAAAAAATATCAACTTATAGTGTTTAAACTGAGTTAAAAATAAAACATTTCCTCCACTCTTACCAACCCTCGCTATTATTCCTTTCATATCCTTTACCTATCCACCCAACAATACTATTTTCTCATCAACGAAGGGTATTGTGGTCTGTTTTTTTCATTCCTTGCCTTCTTCATAAGCCATGAAACTCTCTTCTTTTAAATCAAGGACAATTTGCTATTGGCTAATGTATTGCTTGTACATGGTTTTAAATGGTTCATTGAAGATGTGTTTAATAAAAGGTCGTCTACTATTTTTATTATTAATATTGCTAGCATTACAAGCTAGTCAAGAGGACAAAATGTTCAAAGATGATTAGTATCCGGTTTTAAAGCTCAGGGATGAAATTTAGACTAACATAAAAGTTCAGGGTTGTAATTGCACTTTCTGAAAAAGAAAAACATGCTTACATGCCTTTTGCATGAAAAGCAAGTCTTTGGATGATTACACGTTAACAAGCATACAAAATCTCATAATCACATTTGCTCCCCTGACGTCTACATGATATATCAAGAAGTTGCGAGTATACCAGATGGTTTCTGACGTGAAGAATAATTGTGGCTTGCTGCTAAATGTAGAGAGCTACGTCCTACAGACTAGAGTCCTACTTATGTGGGTTACATCTCACACCTTCTCAAAAAAACTACTTGTGCTTTCCTAACATACAGCGTTACAACTGCTGGAACTTCATCACAGATACAATGAGTTGGCAAACATGATACCCCGACGTAAGCTGTCGCTGGCCGATCCGAATTTCTCCTCAAGGTTAACCTCACCAACAGCTTGAGCAGCAGCTTTCAACTGGCAACATATTCACAGTTAGTTGGCTGAGAGTACATTCGTTGTTAATTCGTTGGTAGGAAAAGATCTGCTTTTTAGGCTGTTAATTCGTTGATGACCGTTGCATCTAAATTCCATGCTTGTGAGAAAGAGAACTTCAGAACAGCACATTGTTTATGAACATGTTTATAGAACAACAGTGTATGCCAATCATGAGATTGTATATTGAGATTTTCTTTTCATTAATAAAAAACATTAAGGCAACATTTGTTGTGTCTACCTATGGTGCTTTGGGTGCATAAACAAATGTCATGTTTACATCGTCCACAACTACTTGTTACCATGGCAACCAAATTCATGAAATCCGGAAGTAAAAACAAAAAATATAAATTTAGGTTAACCTTTCTTGTGCCATGGAATAATCATCACATTAGAACTAGGAATTCAATTTGTACACCATAATGTTTCATGACACTTTTGTTGGCATTTCTTACCAGCATTGCACTTTTCATTAGCATGCAAGAACATAAGATGCCTAAATGAATTAGGTACTAACAGCAAAAAGGACGTAGAATAGGATGGCAGCAGATGCATAAATAACAATGCTCTACCTGATTCAGAAATTCATCCAGTCTTCTAGCCAGCCGTATGATGCTTCCTTCAAAAATGTCAGTCATTTCTATCACCTCTCCAAAAGTGGCCCCCTGAATGGAGAAAATTAAGCAATTAAAACATAACTAAGGAGGTGAGTATCAATGCAGTGTAATAGGGAGATTAAATAAGATAAAGAACTAAACAATAGAGGCTGATAAAAAATTTTCAGAAAAAACAACACAGTACAAGATTTCTAACATCAGAAATGTGTAGTGTAGACAAACCTTTGACCAACAGTATATGACATCCATCAGGTAGGGTCTACAAACTGATTCGACATATTCTTCAACATTTACCTCTAATTTGCATTCTCGTTGTACCTAACACAACAATGAGAAATTAGGTCTCAATCAAGTATAGTGAAATAGTAAAATAGATGTAATACTCCTGAAGTTATAGAACAAATATGCACCTCCGCTATTTTTCTTGCAGCCTCCTGTAGCTGCATCATTGGCTTAGAAAGCTCACTTCTCAGCCGTATTTGCTCACTAGACTTCTCACAAGGAATAAAGCAGCTAGCAAGGGAAGCAACTTGATGATGATCAAGATCATTAAATGTTCCTAACCAGATAAATATATTAATACGTAGTACAGTACATACATAATATAAAGAAAATACACATGCAAAACTGAACAAAGAAACTATATTAGATCGGTACCATTAAACATAAGTTCAGTGATAAGCAGCTCATCCCCTGTGTCTATTAAACAGGCAGCACGTCCTTTCAACTGGAGCACACCATCAGCATCAATGTGACCAAGCATCTTCAGAACACGGGACCGATTCCTAAGCTCATCTCTAAATTTTTGTAGCTGAATGCAGGATAAAGGAAGAACACATTTAGCGCTTAAAAAGGGACCAAATATTTAAAGATTTAACAAACCTGTGAATCCCGCATCTTTGATTTTAGCATTTGAATTTCATGATTTAGCTCAGCTTTTCTTTGGTACCATGACAGTTGCTGCTCACTTTGATCAGACTAAAAGACAATATCAAAACAAGATAATCAGTCAAAATCTCTAAGTGACTAGAAATTTCTTGATTGATAAGTGACAACATGGTGTACCTTATGAAGTGGATGTGAACGTAGTTTCTGCTCAAGATCATCAAGTTTATGAACCAAGTCCACTAGCTCAGGCTCTTGAATGCCCATGTCCTATAAGTTGTCAGAATACCCAAGTACTGAATAGGATTTCAAATTGCTTGATAATGCCAGAGCATATATTTGTATACTTGAAACTCGACCAGCTCAATTGAACAGCAGAATTTTAAGGGTACGGCAAAACAAGCCATCAATAGTCTGCGTCTATGTGGATATGTCAACCCAGAATATTCAGCTGAAGATCCCATCAGTATTTCAGCACTAGTGCTCACAGTTTCAAACTCTGCCTATGCATCATGCATTGACAATGTATTGCAGAAAGAAATAGTAATAACAGCCCTAGTGTATGTGTTGGAGGGAGTGCATGAAAAAAATTTCAGATATTGAATGCTCTGTAATTTTCAGCTTCTAAGATGGTATATTCAAAGGGAAGATAACAAAAATTTTACCATACTTTGATTGGATCTAGCTTTGGAAGACCTTGGGGGTACCGCTTTCCAAGTTCTTGCACTGCAAAAAGTATATTTTGCCTTGCTTCAGCTGGCCGTAGATCAGAAGGAATATTGATTCTAACACTGCTTAAACCACATAATAAAGGTAGTGGTACAGGCACCTGCAAATACCTTATATTAATCAAATTCAAATGAAATTTTGGGTCCTTCACTGAAGGATCATCACCAAACAATAAGACTACAAACATACAAAGGTTTGCTTGTTGACAACAATAAAACATTTGTCTGCATTATTCAACTCACCACATGCATTTCTCCCTTCTCCCCTGGGCGCGGAGGGCATGGCTTTGAACGTGATCCATTATCGTTTGAACTAGAAGAACAGTGAAGCAGGGTATCCACTATATAGTTATTACCACGAGATGCACTTAGTGCAGGAGGGAGAGTACCAGATTGTGAAGGTTTCTTAACCACATTTACAACCACACCCCACCCCCAGTCTGTTGAACCATCTCTTACTTTAACCTGCAATAAAGCAAATTCCTAAGTGGAAAAAGCCAACAGTACACAGAGAAAAAGATGAACAGCAGTATACATATTATCCTTCTGTTTCTCATAGTCAAATATAATGGTGATAACTGATGAAATATCCAAACATTATTAAGGAACAGAACCTATGTGACTAAGCATAACATACCAGCCTTCCAGGAACCAAGTATAACAAAGCCCTCTCTGGTCTAATCATCTCAGACATGATTTTCTTTTCAAGTTCCGATATATCAAGCTCCAACTTGTGATATTCTGCAAGATCAGTCTGCACCAGGGGCAAGTGTCACTGTGTCAGTAGTGTTAGGGTTGAAGGGAATAATTAAACGTGTAATGTACTAATAAGAATGAAAACAGCATACTTCTCCAGACGAATCAAGCAAGGTAGCTTCATTTTCCAATGTTGTAATCTTCTGAACCACTTCTGGCAATGCCTAAAAGGAAAGGGTAGCTAGTGTTTACAGTTGCCAAAATGGTAAGTATACATCAGGAAAGGCATCTGTAGGAGATCCTTAAAGAAACCTTCTCATATTGAAACTGATGGAATGAATTCCTGATCACATGCTCAGCAGTAAACTGGCCCTCCACACGACTCATTAAATTGAGAATTGTGTAATAGCTCAGCCGGAATGTACTGACAAGAGGTGCTGGTTTACCTAACACCATGTCCTTTATAACACTCATCTCCATCTGCAGAGTTCACCCATGATGTCAGTGCAATTGGCAAGTCAGTCGAAAGGGGGACACACAACAAAAGCTTGAAGTGCATATGTGCGGTCATAACATAGGCTCAATTTGTATAAGAAACACAGCAAGCTAAGCACATCTTGATATGACAAGCAAATTCAAGCAAGAGAATGGGCCTATTTTGAAGTCCTAAAGGAAAGCTTCAACAGCATAAATGAATCTTAAAACTCCTATGTAGAACTTGTTAAATCTTTGAAATGTGAATGCCCAATTATTTTAAAACATATCTTTGATCATGCTGGCTTTGGATAATTAATGATATCTGCATGCCAACACCGTTGAAATAAATAGAAGAATCGAAGATGCAAAGTGATAAACAATCAGGACTACTACAAATGAGATAGCATTAGTTTGCATCAGGGGAAAAAGGTAAATCAGTTGTCAGTTCGTTAAATTTATTATGCTAACTGAACTGAGAAAAACAGGCCCAGAATCAAAATGCATCCGGACAAATTAATGTGCTATATTAATATCTTCTAAAAGTTCAAATAACATGAAGAATTATTGAGTCAATATAGATGCAATATATTTCCTGGCATGATTATCTACAAGGATATTTAAATTTTCTTTAGGAAAAATAAAGATGACTACAACAGGAAACTGCAGGTTCCTACCTTTTCATCTATCATTATAACACAAATGCCACGTTCATCCTTGCCTCGCCGACCAGCTCTTCCACTCATCTACAAATGCAGTGCACACAAAATTATAGTACCAAGGGCCTGTAGTTCCTATCCTCAAATCAACCACAGGGATAGATATGAATTGCATTTCATATATCGATTTACCTGTATATATTCTCCAGAACCGATATAGCGGTTAGTATCACCATCCCATTTTTTGACAGATGTGAACACAACAGTTTTTGCAGGCATATTCAGTCCCATGGCAAACTGATGGAGAAAAATGAAGATCATCCATTAATTGAATGCTGAGACTAAGAGAGTGGAAAATGCAATGCAGAAAGTGCAAAAAAAAAAAAGGTTTCCTGGCTTTTCCTAGTTTAAAAACTTACAATAGAAAGTACATCAGAGGATAGTAATTCCATATTATACTACACATAAAGGATAACACAAGTTTGAAGCTAAGTGGAATGATCAAGTTTAAGGGCATACTGTTTCAGTAGCAAAGAGAGCTTTAACAAGGCCTTCTTGGAAGAGTAATTCCACCAGCTCCTTAATTATTGGAAGTAATCCAGAATGGTGTACTGCAATACCTCGTTTAAGAAGAGGCAACATCAACTCTATAGCAGGCAAACCTCTATCTTCCTCACTTAAACATAGAATAGCACTACTGAAAACCTGTTCAATGTTATCCTTTTCTTCATCAGTGTTGAAGTCAAGTTTTGACATTGACATGGCATGGTGCTCACATTCTCTTCTGCTAAAGCTGAAAATTATGACTGGTTGAAACTTCCGTTCCATAATCATCTGCATTGTAACATTTATCCAAATTTAAGCACGGATCTAAAATCTAAATGTACAAGTTAAATCAAACATCAATATCTAAACAGAGAATGTCTACAAGTGATATGTAAACATATTTGACTTTGCATTAGGGCAAGGGCATGGATGTTGCAGGGGGGAAACATTAAAATTCGGGTAAATTGAGGAACCCATTATTAGAATAGACAATACATGCCAGTGGATGTTTACCTTGACGATTCTGTATATGTCAGAAGTTCCAGAGGCACTTCCGCCTTTCGCTATTCGACCACTGGCTCTAGGTCCACCACCCTTCCTTCCATCCACTTGATTACTTTGCTTTGTAAATGTGTCTTGCAGCTTCATAAAATTATCCTCTCTGAACTGGCCAAGTTCATCAACTACAAGGTAAAGTCCGGAACCACCAATTGGGAACACATAGTGCTGCAATGGTGTTGGCCTGAAGTCAGTATACACCACATGGCAAGGCTGCTTGTGCAGATTGCATATCCACTCGGCAAACTCGGTCGCATTCGACATGGTAGCAGAGAGAAACACCATCTTGATGGCAGGTGGCAGGAAAATGATACTCTCTTCCCATACAACCCCGCGCTCGCGATCCTTCATGTAATGAATCTCATCGAAAATCACCCACGCAACCTCCTTGATCACCTCGGATCCCCTGTAAAGCATGGCCCTGAGGATCTCAGTCGTCATGACAAGACAAGTCGCATTCGGCTGAAGCGTGACGTCTCCAGTCATCAATCCGACATCGGAGAACTCCTGGCTGAGCTCCCTGTACTTCTGGTTGCTGAGTGCCTTGAGAGGGGAGGTGTAGATGACCCTCTGCTTGTCCCTGAACGACATGGCGATGGCGTACTCGGCGATTGCGGTTTTCCCCGCGGAGGTGTGAGCGGAGACGAGGACGGATTCGTTCCGCTCAAGGCAGGCTATGGAGACGCTCTGGAACGGGTCGAGGTTGAACGGGTAGGTCTTCGCCATCTCGCCGTGGAAGGATGGGGACGAGAGGGTGCCATGGATGGCCTCGTCCTTGCTCGAGGCATAGGATTTGGGGACGGCTACCTCGTGGATGCACGACCGGGATAGGTTCCGCCGCTTGTCGGGCGGCTGCTGCTGCTCCGACGATGCGGCGGCGGCGGCGGGGGGGTCGCTCTCCGTCTCCGCCGCCTTCCGCTTGCTCGTGTTCTCCACCTCCTCCATTTCTCTCTCTCTCTCTCTCTCTCTCTCTCCGCCGCAACCCTAGCACAAACCACACACACCAGGAGCGCGTCAGTTGCAGTCGGCAATGGAGATGGAGGAGCAAAGCGAGAGCAAATGAAGCTAGGGTTTCCTTACCTAGCAGAGGATTCGCGGCGAAGTGGCGGCGGCGGCGATGGGGAAGTGGAGAGCTCGGCGGCGGCGGCGCGGAGGAAGAAGGGTCTGAAATGGCTTCGCTTCCGCTTTGGCAGGCCAGGTAAATGGACACGGCCCAACGGCCCAATTACATATCGACCTTCTGCTCATGGGCTTTACAGTAAACGGGAGGCCCACTTTAGTTGGTTGGGCCGAAACAATATTAGGCCGGGCCGGAACGGAACGGGATCGCGATGCGGCCTCGTCTCTCCCTCCGCTCTTTCCATGGTGTTTGCCATTCCATCGGAGTTTTTTTTTTTTCTTCTTCTCTTCTCTGATCCTCTCGCATGATGATGCCACGGGAGCGTTGATTGATGCCGGCGCCGGCAGCAATGCGCGGCGGAGACGGTGGAGGAGGGGTGAAGGGCGCGAGGAGGCCGGCGGGGAGGGCAGCCCTGGCGGGGCGGAGGCGGAGGGCGGCCGTGATGCTCCTCGCGCTCGCGTACGCGGCGGCGATGCTCGTGGTCTTCCTGGGCGGGCGTTCCGGGGTGGGCGGCGCCGGCGAAGTGGTGGCGCCGGCGCCGGCGGGGTCGGTGTACCGCAGCCACCTCGTGTTCGACCGCCTCCTGCCGGAGATGCGCGCCTCCGCCTCCCGTCCACATCCGGTGAGTGGGCGCCTCCGCCTCCGCCTTTCGATTTGGTTAAACCACTCTCAAAAGTTCAGATTTTCTGTCATTGTGCATCTGTAATTATGTGTAACAAATCATTTTTGTTCTTGTCATTGTGCAGTTAATGGCACCACATTACAAAAAGTCCGGAAAGCGATGGGTTCCTTGTATCAGCAAGAGGTTGACACGATCAGGTGTTAATTTCAAAACACTCGTTTACAAGTTTATATATACCGGAGTTGCCCAAGTCGAAAGCTACTGTGGATTTTACTTTTATGTCGTCATAGATTCATAGGCAGTGACAATAACCAATGTTATGCACTTTGTAGTTTATACTGACAGTCCACAATACACATTTCAGAGTTACCACCTTCCAATGGTTTTCTCGTAATTGAAGCAAATGGTGGTCTGAATCAACAACGAATTTCTGTAAGTTACTGGATCATTTTTACACTGGGAATAAATGTTCCAAGTAGATATGTTGACTCTTCCAGTCTGTAGCTACAAGTTCAGAGATATCCTTATTTTACTAAACAAAAATTCAGTGTTATTGAAATTTATTCTGAATGCTTTATGATAAGAAACCCTATGATTTCTATGATGCACAGCACAGGCAGTCTGAAGCATTGATGGAATGATGGATCCCTAGATTCTCATTTATATACATTTTGAACTTTTCTTCCATAACATGTTATTACAGTATTCCTTGATCTTCCACAGAATTCTTGAGAAGTCATAACAAATGGAAATGAATTAATGCAAAACTAATCATGATCTTTGTAGTTCTTTGAATTTTTCTAGTATCTCAACACATGTCTGAATACAGATCTGCGACGCTGTTGCTGTGGCCAGCTTACTTAATGCAACTCTTGTCACCCCAGCTTTTCATTTGAATAGCGTGTGGCGTGATTCTAGGTAACTATCTTCATTTACCGGTGGAACATCTGACATGACTGCATAAACTGAACTGTGGCATATGTTTCCCTTGTTCTCTTTCTGAAGAACTAGAGAAATTCAGTTGCTAGTAATATATCATTAACAAGATAACCATTTTTTAGCTGGTGCTATTAAGTTATACAAATTTAGCTTTATAAAAAATTTTCTTCACAATGTTAACTTAATTATGTTTCTTCACACGTTCATTCCTTTCTTTTTGCTGCCATCAATCAATCTTATGTTTGCTATTTATCTTGTACTGCCACTTTTGAAATGTATTGTAGCTTTCTGGTTTTGTTTATTGTTTAGCATAGACCTCTGTGATTTCAATTTATTCTTCAATCTTTGCTAATTAAATATGCTATCATGTTCTACTCTAATGCTATACGATATACTAATATGTGTTTGAACATTGAAGGGAAGTACCATTTTAATTAATTTAACTTTGAGCTGGATCCCCAGTTTCAACTGATATAAGCGCAACATGGAAAATAGCAATGCAAGAAATGCAAATAAGACATTCCAGAAAAATATGCTAGTTTTTCACTCAGCAGTTTCTGGAGGGTAATGCATTTTTATGCTGCTCTATTGCTTTCAGCAAATTTGGTGATATCTTCGATGAAGACCACTTTATTAGGTCGCTCAGAAAATACATAAGGGTTGTCAAAGAACTGCCTGAAGATGTTTTTGTGACATTTGACCATAATATCAGTAGTATACCAAATATGAGGACCAAAGCCTTCTCATCTGAAGGCTACTACCTAGAAAAGGTGCTTCCAAAATTGTTGGAGCTAGGGTCCGTGCTTCTCTTCCTCCTTCCCTTGATGCTGCATCATATCCTTCCAACTAAGGATATTCTGTAGTACCATGGCTTCACTTGCTTTCTATTGATTTCTATCAAACAGGGCTGTGCGTATTGCCCCTTTCTCAAATAGACTGGCCCATTCAGTTCCACCAAATATTCAGGCATTAAGGTGTTTTGCTAACTACGAGGCATTGAGATTCTCTGAACCCATAAGAATGCTTGGAACAAATATGGTTGACCGAATGATCAAGAGGAGTTCTTTAACTGGTGGGAAGTATGTTTCTGTGCACCTTCGCTTCGAAGAGGTTCTACCGCAATAGCTCTTTAAGCTACTAAGCGTTCTTACTAATTTTTTCAGCTCGCTAAGTTCTGTGATGTTTGTGTTCAGGATATGCTAGCCTTTTCATGCTGCATATATGATGGTGGCTGGAGGGAGAGCATTGAAATGGAAAATGCTCGTGAAAGGAGTTGGAGAGGGAAATTTCACCGACCTGGTCGAGTGATAAATCCTGAGGCAAATAGGAGGAATGGGAAGTGCCCTTTAACTCCTTTAGAGGTTGGGAAGTTTGTCCCTGCCGCAATGCTTTTGAGTATGTTCTGTTGCTAGCCTACTCTTTTTAGTGTGTTCATGTCATGTTTCTCAGGCTACAGTTTGTTGGTCAATACAGTTGCACTGGGGAGGGTGTGCAAAATAATATCCCATGGGCAATTCCATCGCAGGGCACAATATGGAGTGGTAGATGTCATCTATAGAATTTTTTCATGTTAAAAATTTTAAGTATGATTTGTGAAAAGCATTTAATTTTCTTCGAGGGACTCTGTTTTATGGATCAGTATGAAGTGCTAGTGAATTTTACTAGTTTATTTGTGCAGGTTGGAATGATGCTGCAGGGCATGGGCTTTGATAATACTACCTCCATCTATGTTGCCTCTGGTAAAATATACAATGCTGAAAAGTACATGACTCCTCTTCGTCAATTGTTTCCACTTTTACAGACAAAAGATACTCTCGCTTCACCTGAGGAGCTTGCACAGTTCAAGGTACTCCATTGTTTGGACAGTCTTTTGTACATCTTATCAATTATATTGTTTGGACATAGTCTTTTGTACATTTTATCAATTACTGTTGAATTAGAACCACTTTTATCTCCATGTTGAACTCAGGCACTCACTCGCCTATGCTCTGTCAGGGGCACTCATCTAGACTGGCAGCATTGGACTACACGGTCAGTCTTCATAGCGAAGTGTTTGTGACAACTCAAGGAAGCAACTTTCCTCATTTTCTGATGGGGCACAGGCGTTACCAATATGAAGGAAATGCGAAGACAATAAAACCAGATAAACGGAAACTGGTTGCACTCTTTGACAACCCAAGTATTCGGTCAGTTTCAAGATACCCCTAATCACTATTTGTGTCCCCATGCAATCGTTCCTTATTTAAGAAAGAACCAAAATGATTATCCGTGGGCACCCTTTGTGTCAGCTATAATTCTGGCACACCTTAATTAGTACTACTTTCAAGAAGCTTGGCATTGAATTGATGTTATTTGATCTGTAGTTCTCTATACACTAAAATACAATGTAAATTTGTTCTCAGTTTGCCTTGTCTTTTTCTTGTTAGGGAGACACCTGTTCCGCAATTTACACTAGTGGTCACCAACGAATGCAATGCATGATCTGATCTTGTGTTTTCACATCCATCATCAGTTGCTTGGGAATTAAACGCGACGTAATTTTCTTGGCTGCAGATGGGATCGGTTCAAGCGCCACATGCAGGACATCCATCGGCACAGCGAGATGAAGGGTTTTGGAGTCAGGAAACCAAATGGTTCCATATATACCCTCCCAATGCCTGACTGCATGTGTCAGCAATCTGAACCATGAGGTTAGGGCACTTAGGCAGCAAAATGGTCTGGCAATTTTGACACCTGTTAGTAGCCAGACCATATTGACACTTTGAACTCAAGAGTATAAGCATCAGAAATTTGCCTCTCTTTTTTTCTTTTTTTTTTCCAGCAACAAGATTACAGATTGAGATGCAAAATAATTATGATTGTTAGTATGTACACCATGTTTAGAACTTTTGGCACAGTAAAAAAAAGTCATCAGTAAATGTACGTGTAAAAAAAAAGTATCTCAAGGTATATGTGCCTTTTACATATGAGAGTTTTTACTATTCAACAAATGGGTACCTCAAGGTACCGGTATCTTGAGATACGAAAACACAATACAACTGTTCATTTTAAGGTGGTATGGTGAATGAACGGCTAGCTTTTGTTTTGGAACCTCGAGATACCGGTACCTTAAGTACTATTTGCTGGATCATAAAAAAAACTATTCCCCTAAACCTTTGCATCTACTTGCTGATTCGATAATGATTTGTTATGAAATTAATTTACCACCTTATGTAAGTATGTAGTACAAAATATGAACTTTAGTTTGTAAGTCATAGGGATATGTGTAAGAGCCTGACTAGCGGACAAGCGTCCGTCCGTTCAAACGACGTCTTCCTCCTCTCATGTGACGTGAATCCCTACCTCACACCACCACCGTGCCGCTCCCCACACAGCTAAACTGAAGTGGCGGCACTCACAGCCAGCAATCTAGGTCACAAATGCTTGTCGGAGGACTAGCCGAGAACTCGCTAGAGGGGCTCCCCGGGGGAGACAGCAAGGGATTGCCAGAGGGGACGACGAGGGGCAGCGTCAAAGTGCTTATCCCCGCAGCTTTAAATCTAGTGCCTCCTCCGCAGGATACCCGCAGATGCAGATGCGGACGTTGATGTCTTTCTCTTCGCCGTTGTTGCATGAGAAGGTATCAAATTTGATATCTGGGTACCACATCCGATGCCTAGGGGTATCTGGATACCAGATCTGGTACCCATACTAGGGTACGACCTAGTACCTCATCGAACCATGCCCCCTAATTCCTCGTCTTTGTCGCATGACTTGTTGGAGAATCACATTTCGGAGGTATCAAAACTTGGTACCGAAGTACCAAGCCCCATAGGTATTAGGCATGGTACCTTAGATATCGGGGTTGAAACCTCACCGGAGCAGCTTGTCCTCGATGCCGCCACTAGATTCACCGTCTTTTAGGTCGGCGGCGACAAATCTAGTCCTTATGAGGCGTTTGTTGTTTCCTCCCTGCCACGGTCGTCGACGTCGTTCCCGCACGCTATATCCCCTCCCCCGCTCCGGCTAGACCGCCGGCAAGAAGGGCAGTGCGTGGTGAGCATGGAAGGCACGCAAGAGGAGTGGAAGGGATGGGCTCTTAGATATGGAGGAGGAGGGCAAATTTAAAGAGGACTTCAAGGTTTGTTATATTTGTACTCTATGACTATCAATTAGGAGTAGGACAAAAAAATGTATAAGATATATCGAAGTTATTTTATTGGAAAGCATATAAGATTTATGTCCAAACCGGAGAAAGTAGGCGTCCAGATTTTACTACAATTTATGTGGTCAATTATTATCTCCATCCTAAAATAAAATAAAGATATTTTTGTACGAATGTGAGACATCCTCGTTGTCCTAGGATATATTTATTTTAAAATATATATAGTAGAATAGAAGTGTATACGATAGATCTTAGTCGTTTCAGAGCAATTTTGCCCAACTTTTGCTATCTGGCTTCACCCAACAGAGAAGAACCTTTTGTTGTTGAAACATTTTTTTTTACAATAATCAAACAGTTTTGTCTCGATTACACACTATACTTGCTAGCATATGTTTCTCTGATGTATAATTATTTACCTAAGCATTTTTTTAATCTGCATACTAAGCATTCTGGATCGCCGGGGGCTCTCAGACGATAGCTCTTTTATTGTGGGCACCGCTAAGTATTTAAAACATCATTCAGTCGAGAGTTTTTACAAGAAGGTCGATCGGTACAACATTTAGTTAAAAAAAAAAGCGATGACATATTGTGAGTTGAAAATATATATAATGGCGAGGCAAACAGAAAATAATACAAAATAATGAAGTTCAAATAAATAGAAAGTTCCAAATCTTTCTGAAGTTGTCTAAAAACCAAAAGTATCAGGTTCCTGATAGGACTAGCCGACTAGGCCCATCTAGTATAGTTTCATAAACCAAAACCGTAAACCCCTTGGGCCCCAATCTCAAACCAAATAACTACAGATCTTCTACTCTCGATCTCAATCTCCGCGTGACGATCATCTCGCCGCCGCCGCCGCGCCGCCGATGGAGACCAAACCGACGGCCTCGACGCTTCCTTCTGGCGGCGGTAGCTACCCACAGTGGGTCATCCTCTTCAAATACGCTACCCTCGATGACGCCGACGACGCCAAGACGACGGATGCGGCCTCCTTCGGCGACCCCCGAACCGAGGCGACCTCCCGCTCCTCCGGCGGCCACCACATCCGTGTCTCCTTCCTCCTCGATTCGCCGCCGTTCTCGTCACGCCTATCCTTCCGCTGCTCCCCGTGCGGCAGCCGCAGCGATTACAGTTACAGGAACGATCCGCCCACGATGGGGATCGTCGCCGTCGGCGGCGACTCCCTGCTTCTCTCGATGGTCTATCAGAAGGGGTACGAAAACGAAAGCTTCGTGACGGATCGCTTCCTCTACAACGCCGGCGCCGCCGATCCGCCACGGCGGCCGTCGTTGTCGTTGCTCCCGAACCTTAACTGGGACCAGGTGACATTTCATCGTATGAGAAAGAGGACGACGAAGATGGGCCCCCAATGCGGTGGGCGTACCAGCTGCTAAATGCACAGGCCACCGGCATCTTACGCCGTGGTGGCGCCGGCGAGGAGTTCGTGGTGGCGGAGCTTGTCGGGAAGGGGTATGACGATGGCTTCACGCCGGAGTATCTCCTCGTGCTCCGCTCCAACGACGGCGAGTGGAAATTAACGAAGGTTCAAATCGTCCACGACGATGGTAAGGCGGAGGAGGTGTCAAGGTGGAAATCCGACATGGTTTTCCCCATCGCTGACAGGCTGCTCTGCTGGGTCGATTTGTATCGCGGCGTCATTTTATGTAACCCGTTCGACGAGAGACCACATCTGTTGTATGTGTCACTTCCTGTTGATGCCCCCAAAGATAAATTCGATCGCGAATTCGGGGACTACTCCATCAACCCGCGGTTGTGCCCGATTGAAAAGCGAGGATTTTGGGTCTCTGATGATGGAACGGAGTTGAGGTTCGTCAACATCTCCCCGCGCTGTTGTTGTGGCAGCTCAGGCATCACCTCCTGCCACAATTCTAACAATGCCTTTGTGATCACTTCATGGACGATGAGGATGAAGGAGATGACATGGGTGATGGAAGCCATGGTCGACGCCACCGAGTTCTGGTCCCTCGAGGCCTATGCTGGCCTCCCAAACGTCAGACCAAAACACCCCCTTGTGAGTATGGACAACCCACACCTCATCTTCTTTGTGGTTGAAGAGGAACGACAAAGGAAAAAATCTCATGTTGACAGGGCAAAGTGGTTGGTCATGTTTGACATGAGAAGCAAGACAATGTTGTCAGTAATCAGATACGATGAATCTGACAGGCGGATTGCGCAATCATCTTATTATCACACTTACTTTCCTAGCAAGATTACCAACTACTTCACTTTCAATGAAACTTCTAGCAATGTTGCAAACAAGACATTGGCCAACAAGCTGGCTATAAGTGATATCATTGCTAGTTATTCATCACGGTCTTCTTCGTGCATGCCATCTGCCAAACTTGAACACTCTCAGGTGTCAAAAGTAGTAGCTTCTGCTAAGGAGATCTTCTCTGCGCTGGAAGAGATACCGGAGTTGGCTTGTGATGATTTGCTAAGAGCTTATAGCATTCTCTGTTATGACATTAGCCAACACCGATTTAGATCTCTTATGGGCCTTCCAATGAGTCTGAGGAAGAGATGGCTATTGTTAGAAATCAAGAGTAGTGAAGCTTGTTCTGCCTGATCTTCTTGCACAACAAACTTGCAACATGCTTGAAATATTCTTTAACTTTGCTAGTAGCATGTACGTAGTACAACTGTATGCTTTAACTATTGCATTGTGTTGTACGATTGATCAATTAATATAAGTTTTTTTTCCAAGAACGGAAACTTGTACAACAAAGTTGCAATGTGCTTAAAATGATTTATTTTGTAAATTATTTTTGGTAGTAATATGTAGTACACATATTACTAAATTTCTAGACTATCAGGAACTACTGAACTCAATCAATTGCTACCGTTACTCAACTATAGTTGGCGTCTATATGCTTTAACTATATAGAGCAATCTTACGGTTCTTGAGAATGTACCCAGAGGTACCAAATTTTACACTAAAAATTTGGTACCTTCTGGTACCTGAGATACTGATGTATCAAGTTAGAAAACGTGATACTTCCGAAGAACTATAAAATTGTTCATATTGCACTACGGGAAACAGGGTGTCTGCCGTGCGCCTGGAGCGCACGGCAAAGCCCCAAATCCGCACGGCAAAGCCTTTGCCGTGCGNATTTTGGCGTCCCACGAGTAACACCGCAGCATCCCATTGTGAGTATGGACAACCCAGACCTCATTTTCTTCATGGTGAAAGAGCCGTACCAGCGAGGAAATCTTAGCTACGACCTGGCATTTTGGAAGATCATTTTTGACATGAGAAGCAAAACACAACTGTCAGTCTACCACTATGATAAGTGCCAACAGCCGCAAACATGGCAGCCCAAGTAATGGAGACATTTATTTTCCTTGCAAGATCTCTAACTTCTCCACTTCGGACGGAGCTTGTAGCAGTGGTGCAACAAAACAACCGGTAATCATCAGTGCGGACAAACCAACAACAAGCGATCTCATTGTTAACAATTCATCGCAGTTGTCCTCAGACAAAATTCTGAAGGTATCTTCAGAGATAGTAGAAGATTCTCCTCAAGATATCTTGGCTGCACTTGAAGAAATACCTGAATTGGATCGTGATGATATGCTAAGGCATATATCATTCTTACGGATGACATTAGCCAACACCGGTTTAGATCACTGTTAAGGCTCCCAATGTGTTTGAGGAAGAAATGGCTGCTGATGGAAATTAGGACTAGTGAATCTTGTTCAGTATCTCTGATGAAGACACAAACTACGGCGACAGCTGGTGGCAAGTACCCACGGTGGATCATTATCTACAAATACAGTGATCTCAAGAACAAGAATAATAATCCCAGCTCGTCGTGCGTCACCGCCTACGCCAAGACTGAGGCAACCTCCCTCTCCTCCACCGGCCACACCATCAGCCTCTCCTTCTGCTTCGAGGAGCCCCCAGCCGTGTCACGCCTATGCTTCCACTTCTCTCCGTACGGTGGCAGACATGGTAGCCCCTCAATGTATCCCATCACCATCCACCGCAACTCCATGCTCCTCAAGATGCATCACAATGACTGCCACGGTGGGATGGGTTATTTCGTGTACAACGCCGGTGTCGCTACCGCTGATCCGCCATGCCCACCGTCATTGTGGCCGATCCCAACTGATCAACTCCGGTGTATGGGGAGGGGGCGGGAGCTGCAAGTAAAGACCACCAGCCTCCTTCACCATGGCGCGGGTCAGAACGATTTTGTTGTGGCGGATCTCATCGTTCAAGAACGCGGCATGCCGAAGGATCAGGCTGAACTCCTTGTGTTCCGGTGCGGCGAGTGGAGTGTCACGCAACCGTCGATCATCCACGGTGACGGTAAGGCGGATGAGTTGTTGTGGTGGCGCACTGACATGGTCGTCACCGTTGGTGAACGTCTAAAATGAAGCTGTTGCTTGATTTATATTATTTTCTTTTAACAAATAAAGCTTAAAATGTTTGCAAGAATGGCATAAATACACGTCGGAGCTTGCAATCTCCACATGGTGCCTAGATATTTTACTAAGGAATAATAACGGAAATTAATGAGGAGCTGCTATGGACTATACCTCCGTCTTTCGTTTTTTAGACAAACCTTTGGCCAAGAAATTAATTTTATGACATAAAACTGATGTTATTAGTAGAATTATATTTAAAAGTTCTATATATACTTTTTCATCACATAAATAATATTTTTCGAGATAGGGAGGGAGTACTGGTTGACATTGAGGAACGCATAAATGTTATGATAATTTTTTAAGAAAAAGCCAAATGTGAATGTTTATGTGTATATATACGTATGTGTCCAAATTTATGAATAAATCCAAAGGTTACTGCAACAGAAGTGTATATGGTACATCCCACTCATTTCAGAGCTTTTATAAACCCATATTTTGGTCTTTGGTTTATCCAACTGATAAATTTTTGCTGCTGGCATTAATTAATTTTGCAACATTTAACAGTAATTTTGTTGTTTCAAGCGCACTATAGTATGTGTTTTTCTAACAGATAATATTCATACATGCTAATTTCTGTTCAACACTGGAGAGCTCTTTTAAACCAACTAGAATTAATAGAGCTCATCTTCTAGACGCAAATGTTTTCTAATTAAGCCAATAAAGTTGTCATAACCCCTTCACAAATTATATATATTGGTAGAGCAGAGATTTATTTAAAGTATTTCTTTAGATAAACGGCAGGAGCTTTGCCTAGTATTATATTAAGAAAGGGAAAAGGAGTTTCCAAAAAAAAAATTCAGACCTGGGTGCTACTCCCTCCGTCCTAAAATACCAGGCACACTTGTTTTGTATTGACAAGACCAACAATTTCTCTCTATCATAAATTATTTTTATGACAAAATTAATCTTGTTAGATTTATATTTGTAAGTGCTCTCATATCATAAGTAATATTTTAATAGAGAAATTATAGGTCAAATTCTTTGTTCTAACGAAACAAAATAAGTTCTTTAAAAAAAGGGGTGGAGGGAATATGAGGAAAAACAATAAGCACCGGCATCCAAATCAGCTTAAAAAAAGATAATTTTTACAGTCCAATAAATGGTACCTCGAGACACCAAAACACAATCTAACTGTTTATTTTGGTATCTCAAGGTACCGGTATGATAAATGAATGGTTAGATTTTATTTTGATATCTCGAGATATCGGTACCTCGAAATACTATTGTTGGACCGTAAAAAAACACTTAAAAAACAATGAGCATGAAATTACATCATTGACTTGCGCTAATGATCTAATTTCGGTTCGTCTTTGGGCAGATCGATTGTACAGCTACGCACCAATCTGATAAACAGTCGTATTTTGCACCGATCAGCATGTCAAACTGACATTAAGGCCAAGAAGAGAAAACGTTAGTCTACGACTACAAGAATACAAGTATATTCCTACTTTGTCGGTAGTACATACGCAAACTCTCATGCAACCGAACAAATCGATCTAATCGCCGTGCATGCACGAATCCCATGGAAACCCAATCGACGGCGACGGCAACGGCGGCGGCGGCGCTTGCCGGCGTGCCGCCGGCAACCCTAGGAGGCGGCGACGGTGGTCGCTGTTACCCACGGTGGGTGATGCTCAACCGCCGCGTTTACGGCAACGAGGACCCCTCTTCCTCCTCCTCCACCGCCGCCGCCGCCGACATCACCGAGGCGGCCGCCCTCTCCTCCGACATCCACCACGTCGTCCGCGTCTCCTCCTTCGCGGCGCCTCCAGTGCCGTCTCACGCACGCCTCCACTTCTCCCCTCCACTCGTGAGCAGACCACCGTCAGATCCCTACCTGAGCGTCGTCGCGGCGCACGGCGACTCCGTGCTCCTCGAGTTGTGTTTTGAGGCGAATTGCCGTAGGTACGTGCGGGATTACTTCGTCTACAGCGCCGGCGCCGGCGATCCACCCCGGCCGTCGCTGTCGCTGTCGCTGCTCCCGAATTACTGGACCAAAGATGACGGTGATGATCGGTTGCTGCCGCAAATTCTGGATGAGAAGACCACCGGCCTCGTTTGCCGCCGCCGCCGCGGCGAGGACGACGTGGAGGAGCTAGTGGTGGCGAATCTCATCGCCATGAATATCAACCACGCCGTGGCCGAGGCCGAGCTCCCCGTGCTCCGCTCCGGCGAGTTGGGCGTCACGCGGACGCCGGTGATCATGATCAACGATGGCAACAAGCTGACCGGATCATGGGAAACAGCCATGGTCGTCCCCCTCGGCGACAGGTTCCCCTGCTGGGTTGATCTGCGCCTTGGGCATAGATGATCCCAACATTATCTGCTTCAAAGTGCCTGAGAGACAAAAAGAAGGTAAATATCAAGGTTCTAAATAGCGGGCTAAGCCTCTTAGCGGTTGGGCTCTCCAACAGCTAAGAGAAGCTATAGCCGGCTATAACTGCAGCTAAGCATTTAGCGGTTTCGAAAAAAAAATTTGAAAATTTTGACAGCATTTCAGCTAACAATAGAGTATAGACACAATATTTCACAGATTACATTACACATAGGAGTGTTCAACAACAATATTTTCATCATAGTTCGGTGTCACTAAATGAATAAACCTGAACTTTAGTAAACTGGTTCAGAAAGTACTGAAAGAAAAAGATGTCATTCTATATCAGGCATTTTGAACAAGCACGATCTGAAGTTTGGTGCCACTAAATGAATAAATTTGAAGCTTGACCTAATCAGTTATCAATCTACAACAAGCTTGATACAATGGTTTGGCATCTGCACGTTACTGAGATGAAAGATAGAGAAAAGAAGAGCATATACCTGGAGTGGTGTTGCTGGGTGAAGAAGCAACCACCGCAGGGGAGAAGCAGCCGCTGCATAGGAGCAGTCCCATTGCTTGGGAGCGGCCGCTGCCGTGCAGGGAGAAGCAGTCAGCAGCCCCCACGCATGGGAGCAGTAGCCGCCGCCGCCGCCGCGGCGCAGGGAGCAGCCGCCACCATAGCCGGGGGGGTGCAGCCACGACCTCCGGTCAGATCCGCAGGTGCCGCTGGTTGGGGGAGGGACAGGGATGGGGACGGTCAGATTCGTCGTCAGCTCGTCGTGCGGTTGCCGCCGCCGCCCCCTTTTCCTCCGTGCGAGCAGAGAGAGACAGAGAGAGTGCAGGAAAGAGGGGTTAGGGTTAGAGAGATTTGGGCTGCTAGCGCGGGTTTTGTGCCTTTGCTTCGGCCTTTTAGCCCACTTTAGCGTCCGCCAAATGCAGCCCATTTAGCGGCTATTTCGGGCTAAAAGCGGCTAATAGCGGCCCGCTATGCTTAGCTGCAATTTCAGTTATCCTAGCAAACCGCTATAGCTGGCCCTATAGCCCGCTATAGCTGTCGCTATAGCCTGTTATTTTGAATATTGGTAAATATAGACATGTCACTGAAATTTGAAACACGATGTTTGACATGAGGAGCAAGACATTACGGTCAGTCTACCACCTTAATGAATCCAAGTGGACGTCGTATTATGACAATTACCTTGCTAGCAAGATCTCTAGCTACTTCACTTCTTCTGATGACGGAATTAGTTTCCGCAATAGCGCAACAAAGCCAGCCGCCGCCATTGATAATGTGGCAACAAAAGATATCATCATCAGTGGTTCATCGCAACCTGCTAGGAGTACATATGATCATTCTTTTGCCAAGAGTTTGAACATGTTAGCTTTATCTTCTCCTGAGGAGATCCTGGCAGCACTCCAAGAGATACCGGGGTTGTCCCGTGATGATTTGTTGAAAGCATACAGCATGCTTTGTCATGACAATGGCCGCCGGTTCAGATCTTTTTTGGGTCTCCCAATGAGTCTGAGAATGCCATGGCTATTAATGGAGATTAAGGCTAGTGAAGCATGTTCTGTTTGCTGTGCTGTGCATGTAGAGCAGATGTGCAAAGTGTATGAAATACTTATTTGTAAATTTATTTTAGAAATATAAGGGTACGCTGTGTGCTTAACTGTTCTTTTTTTTGAACTTGTGTGCTTAACTGTTGGATTGTGCTTAACTTGTGTGCTTAAATGTTGGATTGTGCTTAATAGATTTTTCCATTTCAAATCTTCCCAATGAAACTTTCAGAAGATTTGAGACGGAAAAATCTATTAAGAAGAGAATGAAATTTTCAAAACGAAAGATTTGAAACTTCTTTCAAACTCAAAGAAAACGAAACTTTCGGTTTGAAATAATTTAAAATTTGAACTTGAAAAAGTTCAAACTTTCAATTTGAAATATTTGAAACTCTCAATTTGAAAGAAAAAGGAACTTTCTATTGAAAAGAATTGAAAATTTCAAACAAAAATAAATCAATAGAAAACGAAAGATTCAAATATAGAGAAAAATAAAAAAATAATCAAATTGTAAGAAAATAAAAAAGTTCAGATAGAAAGAAATAAAAATGCCAAATAGAAAGAAAATGAAAAAGATGAAAAGAAAAATCCGCCGAAGGCTGCATCGAGGCCTCGCAACCGACGGCAACGACAGGCGCAGCCCTTGCTGGCCGCCGGTGGAGGTCCATGCCACCATCAGAGTCGTCGATGTCGACGCGCGCAGCCTCGCCTTCACCGACGTCGACGTGGGGCATGGGTTGGCGATGTTGACAAGGAGGCATGACGCCAACGGAGGTCGCCATCAACGCTCGGGCGGTCGGAAGGGGGGTATGGGGGTGCCGGACGCCGTTGCCGCTGGTCAACATCGTCCACGCGCGAGCGCCATTGAGCGCTGCTCTGCCAGTTGCCTCCTGGATCTGGATCTCGGGGAAATAGAGGATGGGGAATTTGGGGGGATATTTGTCCGAATAGTGCTCATAAGGGCTGGCAACTCTAAAATAGCATTACAAAATAGAGTTTCTTCAAAATATCACCCGCGAGTGCGACTCTCTTTCCAAAATATCAAAACTGATAATTTTGCTCCTAACACCATTTTAACACCAATAAAAAAATCTAAAAAATGATAAAATTTTTAAATCTGACCGATGATTCAAATAGTGCTAATAATAGAAAATTTCGATCAATTTATATATATTTTGCATTGACAATAACGAATGGTGTTGAAATGGTGTTAGGGGCAAAATGGTCAATTATGGTATTTTGACTAGAGTTACATTAGAGTGGTATTTTGGAGATACTCTATTTTGAAATGGCATTTTGGAGTTGCCATCCTTATGAGTGTTATTCTAGCAAATAGGTAGATTTAAGAAAAGATAGAGGGAATATGCCAAAAAAAATCAAACGCCCTTAAATTTTAAAGGAAGAGTTAGAATTGAAATATTTAAATTGTTTAAGAAAGTCTAAGGTGCTCTTATATTTGGAAAGACAATCTTATGATCAAGCTGGCAGAGGCCACATACGAGAGATAAGATTCCTATTATACGATTCGTTAGTTTGTTTCGTATTCGAACTGCCATGGATAATATGAAACACACCGTCTTCATAAACGGACGACTTAACCAATCTCCGGATCCGCGTGCGTCACGTACATGATGATCAAATCGAATCGATCGATCGATCCTCTCGCCGCGGCCCATGGAAACCCAACCGACGGCGAGCGGCTATCCACGGTGGGTGATGCTCGAGCACGAAGTCGAAAACCATGGCAACAAGCGCCCAATTCGACGACCGTTGTCCATCCTGGACGTCAGCACCGAGGCTTTCTCCGTCTCCTCCGGCGGCCAACTCCTCCGCGTCTCCTTCTTCCTCCGCGCGCCACCGTCGTCGTCGCGCGTTTGCTTCGACTGCTTCCCTCACACCGACGGCCGCGGCGTCAACGATTGGGCCCGTCTGCGCATCCTGGCTGCCCATGCCGACTCCCTGCTCCTCGACTTTTGCTCGAGCTTGAGCCGTGGTCCTCGTGGAAACATCTACGACGCCCGTGTGGTCGATTACTTCGTCTACAACGCCGGCGACGCCGCCGCCGATCCGCCACGGCCGTCGTCGTTGCTGCTGCTTCCTACCTACTTGATGCATCCGGCCCAGGTGGGGTTGGCCGAGGCCCAACAAATTAAGGTTGCCCGGACCCCAACAGTTTTCTTAGGCACACCCACTCAGGGAAAGGCCCAATCTCCCTAAAAGACTAGTCTGATAGGGGAAGGGTGGCTCTCCCTTTTAAGGTGGCTTCCTCCTCCCTACCTAAGCAAGGTGGGATTATTCAGAGGCTCACACGTTCGTCGCCCGACTACAACCGTACTAGACGCTACAACTGTACTAGACAGTTGTGTGTTGCGTCTTTGTCAGCGGGTAATAGGTGAAGGATGTCCTCATCACTACTACAGGTTCGAACAAGAGGAGGACAAAGCTAATATCAGGCTGCCATATATTTGTCTGATGGAGAAAACCACCGGCCTCCTCGTGCGCCACGGCGACGACGACGGCGAGAACGATCTGGTGGTGGCGGATCTCGCCATGGTGGAGGGACCCAGGCTGAAGGATGCAAAGCTCGTCATTCTCCGCTCCGGCGAGTGGAGCATCACACGGGCACCGGTCGTGCATTTCAACGACGAGCCGCTGCCGGCGTGGACAACCCACGCCGTCATCCCCGTCGGCGACCGGCCCCTCTGCTGGGTCGACTTGTACCGTGGCGTCATCGTGTGCGACGTGTTCGACGAAATTCCTCAGCTGTAATTCCTTTCGGTTCCATTGGAGTTCCTTACCGATGAGTACCACGACGATGAGTACCCAAACAACGAGCGGAATTTCGTTGTGTCAGACCGAAGCGTGTGTCACCAATGGCAGAACCACGTTGAAGTTGATCCACACAATCCCCCGCTGTTGCTGCGGCCGTGCCGGCGCGACATTGTGCGAGCATTCTCGTGGTGCCTTTGTCATCAAGACATGGGCTGATGAGCACTAACAATGGAAGATGGCGACATGACTTGGACCATGGATGCCATGGTTGACGCCACCGAGCTCTGGTCTCTAGATGCCTATGCCGGCTTTCCACACTCCTATCCAGATAATCCCATAATAATGAGCGTACAAGACCCCAATGTCATCTGCCTCACGGTGATGGAGATATACCGTGACCCTGGGAGAAAATACTGCGTCGTCCATAATACATGGAACATTCTCTTCAACACAAGGAGCAAGACATTGTTGTCAATGTGTTGCCTTGGTGGGCAAAATTACATGTGTAGTATGATCTCTAGCTACTTTAATTCTCAAGGAAAATGCAGCAGTGATGCAGAAGAGCTTGAGAATTAAAGTAGCTAGAGATCACTGCTGTGATTGTTGACAAGGTAGCAACAAATGATAGCGGCATTGGTGATTCAGTGCAATCATCGTCATATGCGTCATTTGGCGTTAAACATCTAAGTGAGTCAGATGTAGCTTCTTGCAAGGAGATCTTTGCTGCACTGGAAGAGATACCAGAGTTGTATCCTCGTGATTTGCTAAAAGCGTATAGCATGCTTTGTCTTGATAATGGTCGCCTATTCAAATCACTTTTGGGGCTCCCGATGAGTCTAAGAAAGACTTGGTTGCTAATGGAAATTCAGACCTGTGAAGCTTGCATGCTATGCTCTTCTTTGACGACAGACTTGCAAAATCCATGAAATACCTTGCTGGAATTTTTGTATGTATTGGTATTTGGTAATACATTGTTTGCTTATCTGTATGTTTTAGTTATAGCTTCTTTTCCTCCAGAGCAAAGTACTTCATGAATTGTAACACATGTTCTGTCCGTGACATTTAAAATCTATTTGAACAAAATCATACTCGCAAAAGTTGGCTCTTTGAGTGTGATATCACCCCTTGTATGAGCCAAGACATCAGTCGAAATCCCTCTCCATATACAAATCATATTTGGAAGTTAAATATCATATCTCAAATTCAAATTCATTTCAAAATCCCTCCAGATCTCTCTTTAAAATCATTGGAAAAATGTTTAAACCTCATTGTTGCAACTGGTGGCCACCTCTGATGTGGCATCTCAAACCCATCAGTCCTCTTCCCTCCACTTCCTCCTACCTGACTTGCTTCCCCTTCTTTCTATTGGCCCAGCCTAGCATCTTTGACCTCCCTCCTTCCTCTTCTTCGCTGCCACCTCTCTCACCCAGCCCCGCCTGGGCCGCAAGAACACGTGTGGACGATTAGGCTTGGCAATGGGGCGGATCGGGGCCGGGTTGGGCCAGAACGCCCCCGACCCCGACCCCGGTCCCGAAGGGAAAACCGGGGTGAAATCTTCCCCCTTCCCCGTCCTTGCATGGCCTCGTCCCTCAATCGGGGCCCACTGCCCCAAAGGGACCAGCACAGGAGCGTGGCGGCTGGTGATGCGAGAAGCGAGGAGAATACCAGGGCATTGGCTACCCACGGTGGGTTTTACTCCATCGCCAAGGCGAATACCAGGGCAACGGTCGCAACACCAACTGTACAGAGGCCACACCTCCTCCTCCGGTGGCTACCTCATCCGTGTCTCCTTGTGCATCGCCACGCCGCCGGCGACGACGCGCTTATGCTTCGACTTCTTCGACATGAAGGCCCGGATGAGCGTGGTGGCTGCCCACGGCGACTCTGTGCTCCTCCACTTGTATCATTATGAACGTGGCTACAATGGCTTTGTGATTGACTACTTTGTCTACAACACCGGCTCCCCCGCCGCCGACCCGCCGTGGCCGCCGTCGTTGCTGCTGCTCCCAACCTACTTGAACGACAAAGCCAAGGAAGCAGAAAGGGGAACAACGTGGCATGATGGCCTGGGTGAAAAGACCACCGGCCTACTTCACCGCGCCGAGGAAGACGATCTGGTGGTGGCAAGTCTCACTTCCATGGTGAAGGCTGACGACGACGAGCAGAAGGAGGCGGAGCTCCTCGTCCTCCGCTCCGGCGAGTGGAGCATCACATGTGCACCGTTCATCCGTGCCGATGATCATGGTAGACCCAATCAACCGTTGTCGTGGAGAACCGACATGGCTATCCCCATTGGCGACCATCTGCTCTGCTGGGTCGACCTTTTTTGTGGCATAATCCTATGTGACATGTTTAACCAGAATCTTCGGATGAAGTATGTTACACTTCCGTAGACCGAAATCGATTTCACACTAAAATTTTGTTACCTCCTTAAGGAACGTAAAATTGCTCAAAAAAATAAACTAGCATTAGCGTGTATGGTCGCGATTGGCCACAGTGAATATTTTGAATTCTCGTCCCTGTAAAAGACCTCAATGCATCCATCTGAAAAATACACCTCGTAAAATCTGTAGCTGCCAAGATCAAAATCTGACTTGAAATCATTAAATTCGCTCCAAAAAGTCATTCGTGAAAACTCACTGAAAAATATCCAACACTACTCGTATTGGGCCACATCTCTCGCTCAGCCCAAAATCTCTCCCTCGGCCAGCCAAACCTCATATAGTTTCTACTTCCACCCAAGATTTACTCTATCGATAATTAAAAAATATCGGTGCTCAGCGATAAATAAGATTATCGTTTTTTATTGGAATTATATCGGCGATAGAGAAAAAATTTTAGGCAAAATTTTAAAATTTTGGCTCATTTTGTTTGTAAAATCACGTAGAGTATATCCAAATAATTTGGCATAAAAATAACAAATAAGTAATCTAAAAATGAGATTACTTATGGTGCGTCTCGTGGTGGTAAGTAGAGCTCGCGTGGCTGCGACTTGCAGGGAAACGACGACGGCTGGAAGCTAGAAATGGGGATTTTGGGTAGGATTTGTTGTGACTCTGTATGGGGGAGTGGTCCATATGGGTTTGGCAAGGCCAAACAGTCCGCAAACACGAAAAGTTGACGGCTTTTTAGAAAACAACGAAATTTTTGGCCGATAGTTCCTTTCTACCGGACCCCACCGATAAACGGAATTATCGGTATATCGCTATCGACGATAAGTAGGACCATGCTTCCACGCCACCGCACGCACGCACGCGTCCGCAATCTCCGGGATACTACTACAAATCGATCCGATTAAATCCTCTCGCCTCCGCCGCCGCCGCCGCCGACCATGGAAACCCAACCGACGCCACCGGCAACGCTGCTACGTGCCACGGTGGGTTTTGCTGGAGCCAACGCAAGGAGTAGAGAGGGAGCGCCGACGTAGGAGCCTAGGACTATAGGAATTCAGGTCGGTTTGCTGATCCAAAATCGAAAAAAGGAAAGTACTATAAGCCATGTACGTTTGCCCACGGTAAGTAAAACTAACAAATCGGTCCACTATTAATATCCGTGTGAGTTGTGTCTCGCCGATCGATCGATCCTCTCGTCTCTCGGTCGCCGTCTCGCCGAAAAACCGATGGAAACCCAACCGCCACGGTGGGTGATCCTCGAGAGAAATGTGCCGGATTGGCACGACCACCGCTGCAACTACGGCTCCCTCTCCTCCGCCGAGATCAACACCGAGGCGACCTCCCGCTCCTCCTCCGGCCACGTCGTCCGTGTCACCTTCTCCCACGAGTCGCCGCCGCCGTCGTCGTCGCGGCTGCGCTTCTCCTACTCCCCGCGCTACGCCGACAACGGACACGACAAGGCCTCGATGAAACTGGTCGCCGCCCACGGCGACTCCGTGCTCCTCGGCCTTCACTACAAGAAAGGGTTCAGCGAGTACATGACGGATTACTTCGTCTACAACGCCGGCGATGTCGCCGCCGACCCGCCACGGTCGCCGTCTCTGTCGATGCTCCCCTCTCACCTGGTCGAGAACAGTGAGTGGCAGAAAAATTACCGCGACCTGGGTGAATCCACCACCGGCATCCTGCGCCGAGGCGACGACGAACTTGTGGTGGCGAATCTCACCGTGAAGGAAGATGACGTCGAGGAGGACGATGAGGTGGAGGAGGGTCTGACCGTGAAGGAATTAGGTGGCGATGACGTGGACATGCCCAAGGAGGCTGAGCTCCTCGTGCTTCGCTCCGGCGAGTGGGTTTCCATGTCGATTCTAATCAGCCACGATGACGGCAAGGCGGAGGAGGTGTCCACGTGGGAAACTGACATGGTTGTCCCTGTCGGTGACCGGCAGCTTTGCTGGGTCGACTTGTATCGTGGCATAATCCTTTGTGACATGTTCGACGAGAATCCCAAACTCCGGTACGTGTCACTTCCGGTTGAGGCTCCTGTCGGTAAATTTGACGGACGCTATGACAGCCGTCGCGATAATCCGCGTAATTGCCTACTGCCAAGTCGAACAGTATGCGTCACCAACGGCGGCGTCACGCTAAAGTTCATCGACATCTTCGCCCGTTGCTGCTGCGGTCGCCGCGGCGCCACCAACTGCAGCCAATCCACCGAAACCTTCGTCATAAACTCATGGACACTTGTGATGGACGACATGACATGGGTGATGGATGCCATGGTCGACGCCACCGAGCTCTGGTCCCTCGATGCCTACGCCGGTCTCCCACACACCATTCCAGGATACCCCATTGTGAGCATGGATGACCCACACCACATCTTCCTCATGGTGCGTGAGCCATATCGATATCGGCGGAGAAGATCCTACAACGACAAGGAGACATTGTGGAAGATCATGGTCGACACAAGGAGCAAAGCGGTACTATCGGTCCTTAGCTATGATCACTCCACGTATTGGTGGCATTGGACGCCTTGCGCAGGACAAACTTACTGTCCTAGCAAGATCTGTGGCAAATTCTCATCCAACACATCAACTTGTACTAGTACAATTGGCACGATGAACCCGGTGGTGAATGCTGACAAGCTGGCAACAAGCCACGTTGTTGTTGTTTGTGATTCATCCCAGTACTGTTCCAAACAACGCAAGGTTTCGGATCAGGTGCAGCTTGCTTCTCCCGAGGACATATTGGCTGCACTTGAAGAGATACCTGAGCTAGGTTGTGACGATTTGCTCAAGGCTTATAGCATTCTTATTGGTGACAATGGCCGTCGATTTAGATCTCTTTTGGTACTACCAATGAGCCTTAGAAAGAAATGGTTGTCCATAGAAATTAAGATCAGTGAAGCTGGTTCTATCGGCTCTGCCACGGATCGACATGCATGAAATATTTGTTTTAAATTACTCCCTCTTTTCACAAATATTTGATGTTGGCTAGTTATTTTGAATTAGCCAATGTCATATACAATAATTTGGAGGGAACAATTCTGTAGTAGTATTAGTTGTACGCTCTTTGCTCAAGTGCTGATTAATTGTGATCTCATATTGTATGGTGCTGAATTCACCGTTCCGTAGTTACATGCATTAGCTTTTTTTTGTTTTCCATCTGGAGAAGAAGGCCATGATGCTTATTATCAATTAATTAGCAGATTGCAATTCCTTGCAAACTTACAGTACAACTTATCCCATTCATCCTCGGAGCACGATGGATATTTAGAGTGTTTTTACGATCCAACAAATGATACCACTAGGTACCAGAACCTCAAGATGATAAAACATATATAATCCAACTGTTTATTTCAAGGTAACATGATGAATAAATGATTGAATTTTACTTTGGTGCCTCAAGGCACCATTTTGTTGGACCATAAAAAAACCAATGAAAGAGACCTATCTGGCATTTTCATAGATTTTGTCGGCAGATAATTAATAGATAATAATGTGATGCCGTCCTAACATTTTTCTATATGTTCTAGTGTAGGTATGCCGTTGTTTTGCACAACGACTACGCAGCGCCCATGCGTGAGGGGATGGGCACCCCCACACACGGGTGGGCCTCTCTTAGGCTTCTTCCCCTCTGGCTTCTTCCTATTCATCCGCCGGAGTTCGCTGGGGTTTGTCGGAGCTCGCCGGAGTCTGTCGTAGACCACGTACTTAGGGTTCGGGTGTGGAGGGGACACCGGAGAGCAGGCTTCGCGCATAGAGGGATGCCGTGGAGGTGGCGGACATGCGGCAGGCGTTGGGAGACGAGGCGCCGGCGGCACCGCCAGAGCCGCAGGGTCGGGAGAGGGCGGTGGGCGGGATCGACGGCTAGGGAAGCTCACCGCCTACCAGATAGGTTGAACGGGGCAGGGGGCGGCGGCAGGGTAGGGGCGGCGCAACAAAGCGTTGACGGTGCCACTAGCCACTGGAGGTAGGGGAGAGGGTGGGGGTCAGGAAAGAGCGCGGAGCTGACCTGGACGAGGTCGTTGGGCGCCGCCGGTGGAGCTCGTGGGCCTCGTGAGCCTAATCCGTTCATGCGCTGGCGTCTGCGTGCGCCTTCACGCATTAGCCGCGTCCGTTGTTTTGTGCATCCTATGTACATGGTAAATTCTAAAGAAAATTTGACCAAATAGACTACATTGTTGGCTCAATCATAATGTGCCAAAAAACAGTTTTTTAGGTGGCAGCCCTTAGCCATTGCAGGTGACTAAATCAGCGACGAGGCAATATGATGGGCGGACGGTGAAGAAAAGGGCGTGGTGATAGTCGGATACCGTTTTGTAGGCGTGGACGTCGAGGGGGCATGTCAGATTCTATGGCCAGACTTCACACTGGAGAGAGAGAGAGGAGTTACAGAGGGAATAAATCCCAGCAATAAGGACATGGATTGATGGGGATTCAAAGGGAAACAACCGCGAGATTAAGGGCTCCTTTGGAATGCAGGAATAAAAAACGTAGGAATAGGAAAAACACAGGAATATGATATGATTGCACGTGTAAAACAGATAATTGAAAAACATAGAAAAACAGAGAAATAAATCGTTTGATGGTGGGTAGGAGAAACACAGGAATGCTTAGTATTAAGCTCACAGTAAATTATCTTTGAATGACTTAATACATGCAACTTTAAACCAAATATGCATAAAATTGATAGTAATGATGTGCTTTGCCTCGTACCTCACGTAGGAAAGAAAAAAAGAGCTCTAGCTGGATGTAATCTTTCCTGTGAAATTCCTCCCGAATGCCATGCAAAGGATTCTTTCCTACACTTTTCCTTTGCCTCGTTCCTACCAACCAAACGAATGAACAGTGATCATTCCTATAGGATTGGTTTTCCTATGTTTTTTCTCTACTTTTCCTACAAAACAAAGGAGCCCTAAGGGGTTTAATTTCCCTCATTAGACTGAGGAGAGCAGGCGTGCGATGGCGGCATTGTGGCGGTGTAGGCTTGGGTATGGGTGGGAGGAGGGAGACAGGGCTGACAAGCGAGGCCCGCTCATTAGTGGGAGCGGCACTGTTGACGGCTAGTAATGATATATTTTACACCATCAACGTCTGCATAAAAAGGAACAAAATAAAATATCCAACATAGTGGTTGGATTTATTTTTAACCATTTTTACAAGTATTGGTGAATATTTGTATGCATGGAATAATCTACCAAACATGAGAGAAATGATCCTAAATGGAGCAAACCTCACCTTTAAGCAAGTTCAATGGATAAGAGGGCCTACCTGATAGGTGTAACCGCCATGAAAACTATCTCGCACCCATAACCACCATGTGGACCCACCTGTCATAGACTTAGAGAGAGTTGGGGTCGGTTGGAGCTGACACTGGTTCGGCTGAACCAGCCCTGTCACCTTTCCCACTGTCCTTCCACGTGGACGTCCAGGATTGCTTACTTATGGCGGTTCTAGAGGGCATGGTGGTCATTTTCCATCAGAAGTTGTCACCATAAATGTCTATTTAAGGAGCCCTCATGTCACACTTAGAATACACTAGAAGCTTGAGTTGAATTATAAGAGACTCTATCGTACACTAAAGTGCAGTAGATTAGAGAGTGAGTGGAGTAGAAGGCGTCGGAGGAGTCCCGGAGTTGTTGGTAACTCTTCTTTCTTCCTTTTACTTTATTGAATCCTCTAATATTGATAGCAATATTATTCTGAGTAATCAAGATTATCTTAGTAAGATTTATCTCTCAGGTAGTTTCCAAATAGAATACTGGATTATTGTTCACTATAAACAACCAACTTATAGTGATTGCTTGGGTGCCTTATAAACACTCAAGTAGTTATTAATTGCGTAGACAAGGTGTTTATGTAGTTAATTTCCAGTAGTTGCTTGAGGCAGGTGTAGTGGTGGCGACAACCCTCGAGGGCTCGGGCTTTTTCGGGCCGGGCCGACCGGGCCGGGCCACTCCTGAACAGGTTTACACTTAGTTTCTCCTTGTTCGGGTGTGTAGAACATCATTTGGCAGCAACAAGCGGGCTAGTGTCTGAAGTATCTTATTAGGATTAAACATAAGCTTCCTATAGACATTATCTCTCACTGATAAACTCTCTCTACCCTTAGCAACCTTAACTTCGTGTCTTTGGATGATCCGGGGGAGGATTTGACACACACGTTTCCTGTGAATTCAATATCTTGGATATACTCCTAGATGAAGTGCTACAACGGTATTCCGTGCGCTTGCGGATTTTAATGGTGTCCTATATTAAAAAATGGAGGGAGTACAATATTTTTCAAGTTACGTCAACAATCTTAATAAAAAAATCAATGATTAAAAGATCTTATAAAAGCTCTATTTTTTAATTTTAAGTAAATGATATTCGAACATGTATAGGATAGGTTTTGTGAAACTATAGAACCATAATATATATGGTTTTGTATCACGAGCCATGATACCTGGTGTTTTATGCAACTCTAATCATAAAAGGTGGGGTTTTTCTAAATTTACTTAAAAAAAACTAGCATTAGCATCCATGGCCACGATCGGCGACAGTGAATATTTCGAATTCTCGTCCCGCTAAAAGACCTGAACGCATCCATCAAAAAATATACTCCCTCCAGATTTTCTTAGATGACATTGGCCGTCATCTATTTGTGGATGGATGGAGTACCTCGATAATTCCGAACCTGCCAAGGTCAAAATTTGACTTTAAATAATCAAGGAGAAAATCTAAATACCCCCTACAAGTTGCTTGTCCTTTCATTCTCACCCCTGCAACTTAATTTTGTCCATAAACCCCCCTACAAGTCAATTTCTCTTCCAAATTCACACATCTATTAAGTTTTTTCACGATTTTTCATGGTTTTCTTAGTTTTCTCATGTCTCGAGGGACTCCGACATGTTCAGTAAGTAGCAAAGTTGCTCCTACCATCCTATGAAAAAGTGTGTGTTACTTTGCTACATGTGTATCTCGTTAGAGTTTTAAGGGTAAACACATCAAATAAATCTAATAAAGGCTTGAGTAGACACAAAACATGGAGAAAAAAGTATGATTTTACATTCGAGATAGTCGAGGGCAACTTCACTACGTAGCAATATGTTGGAGGCCGACGAGACATGAGGAATTGCATGCATAACTTAAAAAAATAGCAAAAAGATTTAGTATAGGTGTGAAAGTGAAAGATAAGTTGATTTATAAGAGAATTTATGTATAAAATTAAATTGTAGGCGAGAGAATGGAAAGATAATTGATTTATATGGGGTATTTGGATTTCCCCAACAAAATCAAATTGGCTTCAAAAGTCATTCGTGTGGAAAATATCCAAGAACACTGACCTCTCTCGCTCGGCCCAAAACTTCTCCTTTGGCAATCCAAACGTCATATCACTTGCACCACCACCTCACGCACGCAAACGACCTAATTAATCTCGCACGCGTCCGCAATCTCTGGGACACAAATCGGTCCGATTCAATCCTCTCGCCGGCCGCCGGCCATGGAAGCCCAACCGAAGCCGCCGGCGACGCTGCCTTCCGGCGCCGGCTGTACGTCCCACGGTGGGTGTTGCTGGATCCCAAAATCCAACACAAGCAGATCAAGAAAAGGAACGAGGGAGACGACGACTCCACCACCACTAACTCCAACGCCGCCGCCGTCGGCGACCCAAAGACCGAGGCGACCTGCCGCAACTCCGCCGGCCACGTCATCCGCGTCGCCTTCTGCCACGAGGCTCCCCCGTCGTCGTTACACCTCTTCATCAGCATCTCCCCTTGCCACGACGAAAGAAGAGGTCCCGACCCGAAGGTCATCGCCGCCCACGGCCATTCCGTCCTCATCGAGATGTACGATTTCCAGAATAAACCCAACAGCTACGAGTACGGCTACGATTACTTCGTCTACACCGCCGCCGGCGACACGCCGACCTCTCTATGTCCCAGGCTACAAGTACCAGCCGCAACGGCTCGGCGAATCTAGCACCGGCCTCCTCGTGCGCCGCCGCCGCCACGACGACGACTACGACATCGTGGTGGCGAATCTCGACGCGTCGGAGGACCTAAAGCCCGACCTCCTCGTGCTCCGCTCCGGCGAGTGGAGCATCACCTGCAGAAGGATCATTCACGGCAAGGGCAAACCGACATGGCCGTCCCAATCGGCGACCGGACCATCTGCTGGGTCGACTTGTATCGCGGAGTCATCATCTGCGACGGCGGCGGCTCTCCGGCTGCACTACGTGTCGTTCCCCGGCGTGATTGCCCCCACCGAAGAATTCGACGAGGATCATTACATCGAAGACGGTGGCTACTACCGTGCCAGAAACCCTCGTCATTGCTTGATGAAAGATCGAACCGTTTGTGTCACCGGCGACACGATCAAGTTCGTCAACATCTTCCCCCGCTGCTGCTGTGGAAACCCAGCTGTCGCCACCTGTGATCATTCTAGTAGGGCTTTTGTCATCAACACGTGGACATTGAGGATGGATGACATGACATGGGTGAAGGACGGCATTGTCGATGCCACTGAGTTCTGGTCACTCAGCGCCTGCGCTGGATTACCTCGTTCCGCTCAAATACATTTTGGAAAATTCTGTTGGATACAAGGAGCAAGACGTTGCTGTCAGTGGTTCCATACGATCCATCCCAGCAGCACTGGGTGCCATTTGCAGGAAAGACTTACATTCCTAGTAAGATCTTTTTGACTATCTCACATCCTATGTAACTTATAGCAGTAATTCAACAAATCCGGCAGTCATCGCAGATATTCCAGCAACGACGACAGCCATCGTCGGTAGCTCACCACGGACTTTGTCGCATGAGTTGTCTGCCATGAGTCTGAAGGGGGTCAGAGATGGTTTCTCCTATGGAGATACCTGATTTGGCTCGTGCGGATATGCTCAAGTCGTATAGCATTCTTATTAGTGACGACGGCCGCCGATTCACATCTCTTTTAGTGCTGCCAATGGGTCCGAGGAAGGAATGGTTGTTGATAAAAATTAAGAATAGCGAAGCTTGTTCCATTTGCTCTGCATGCACCGACAAGTATAATGTGTGTGACACCAAAATTTTAAATTCCAACTGAAGCGTTCTATGGACAACATGCATGGACGGGGGCTGATTTTTTGGCCATTGCTGCTACTACAGAAATAATGTAAATACTACTACAGGGTTGTTTCTGAGGGGATGATTTTATTTATTTGATACTTTGATTGCCACAAAAGTTGCAGCTTATTTTAAGCATGTGGTTATATTGTTATTAACAATAAAATAACTTTCCACATTGTTTTTATGTGAATATTAGTTACCTCTATCACATTATAGGTCTCATTGCGAAAATCTTTATAATTTTTCAGTTGCATGATTTGTATTACAGTTGTGTTCAGTTGCCAAGTTGCACGTCGTAGGAACTAGTACTAGGAAACACAGTTACGGAAATACGTGATGCAGGGTAGGCAGAAAAGGAATGAAATCCCCCCTTTGCCAGCTGAATCGATTCAATCGTCTAGTCATCCTCTTGCTATAAACGATGTTGCTTATACATGGAACATAATTCAGTTTCTTTTGTAACGCCCTTGCTTTTGCCATTTGTTAGTAGTAACATTTTCCAAATAGAATTTACATCCAAAATTGTGTCTTGTGAATATTTCCAATTCTCGCCCCATTGAAGATCTCAATCAACGCGTCCATCCAAAAATATAGTACTTCCAAAAGATCAAAATATATATATACTTCCAAAATCTCGTACTAGCTCTCATGATTAACTCTGACTGAATTCAACCCTCATAAAATTCCCTTCAAAGTCATTATTATCAAAGAATACTTACTATTTCCGCTAAAAAAAAAGAATACTTACTATCCTTACTGGGCCACCTTTTTCTCCTCACGTCCCTCGGCCCAAAAAACCAAACCTCTCGCCGTCATCTCTGTTGGGTCGACATGTATCGTGGCGTCATGTTGTGCGACATGTTGGACGAGAGTGAGACTCTCACGTTGCGGTACGTGTCACTTCCCGTGGAGGCGCCGGCTGGTGAATTTGATGAGGAGTATGAGTATGATGGATACGAGGAGAGCGAATAAAAGGCCGAAAACCCTCGGGTTTGCCGGATGACAGATCGAACCGTTTGTGTCACTGATGGTGGTGACACGTTGAAGTTCGTCGACATCTTTGCCCGCTGCTGCTGTGGAGGCCCAGGCGTCACCACCTGCGACCATTCTAGTAGGGCTTTCGTCATCAACACATGGACACTGAGGATGACTGACATGACATGGGTGATGGATGCTATTGTCGCCGCCACTGAGCTTTGGTCACTCAATACCTATGTTGGATTACCACACAAAAAACCGACATACCCCGTTGTCAGTATTGATGACTCTCACATCATCTGCTTCCTGGTGTGGATAGATGATGAATCCTACTGTCCGGATTTATTTTGGAAAATCATGCTGGATACAAGGAGCAAGAGCCTACTGTCAGTCATTCGCTATGAACACTCCCGGCAGCAGCGACGACCTTGTTGGATGCCATTTCCAGGAAATACTTACCTTCCCAGTAAGATATTCGACCATCTCATTTCAGATGTCACTTGCAGCAATGATTCAACAAAGCCGCAAGTCATCGCCAACATACTAGCCAGTACTTCGTCGCGGTCTTCGTCCCATGAGTTGTCTGCAAAACGTCAAGCTTCTCCTGACGAGATCTTGGCTGCTCTTGAAGAGATACCTGATTTGGCTTCTGATGAATTGCTCAAGGCGTATAGCATTCTTGTTAATGACAATGGCCGCCGATTTAGATCTCTTTTAATGCTGCCAATGAGTCTGAGGAAGAAATGGTTGCTGATAGAAATTAAGAATAGTGAAGCTTGTTCCATCTGCTCTGCCTGCACCGACAAGATTCATGTGCCTGACACTAAATTTATAAATTGCAAATGAAGTGTTCAATGCTCTGAGGTGCTGTGCAAACATCTGTCTTGATGTTTTTGAAGACAACGCCTGAAGAGGGCAAAAGTGACAGGTTCAAAAGACCTGCTGGTAGACTACAATCTTCTTTACTGAAACTTGCTTTTGTTTTCTTGTTTCTTTAGACTAGTGTTCTGCCCGTGCTAACGCTACGGTAATATTTTTCTTTTAGAACGAACCTAAGTTATTAATACCCATGCTAACGCTACGGTAATATTTTTTTTACGAATAAACCTAAGTTTAAACCAAGTTTTTATACCTCAAATTTACTCTACATCCTCGAGACTAACGCTTGACTGATCAAATTTGCAACAAGATTTAACAATGTTACTGCTAAAAAACAATCCACAGAAGTGCACATACTTTGTTTTGCCTCTACCACTTCAATTATGCCAGATATGAATCTCAATCTATCACACTGCTATTTTACAACATCATTGAAAATAAATAAATAAACATGTTAAATTTACATCATAAATTCATCTATTGGTGTAGTAGTGAACACAGATTTGCAGCAGTTCCATCCTTCTATTTTTCCTTCTCGAGTTTAATTGAGATGGGATGGAATTCAATGTCATGTAAAAATAATAATTCTGCTTAAGATCACTCGCAACCCTTTGCACTAATGGATGCTCAAGTGCAGTACCAAATCCATGTAGAACATGATAAAATTGGTGATAAGAGGATTAGAGAAGATAACAAATAAAGGTGGTGAAATAAAGGACTAAGAAAAAGGTTCAACTGAAACAAATATACTACACAGGATATATCTTTTTTAGAACTAACAGAGGATATATCAATCTGAGCAACACTATAACTGAGGCATTTGTTCCATAAAGTCATGCATGAACATCAACAACAAATCTTAAATCTAGCTGTTTGCCAAGCTGCTTGATTAATTAGTAGCATTTTTATATTATATATGTCAGAAATAATAGATCAGTCCTCAATACGATGTGTACAAATACGAGAGAAGGTCTGTTCCCTAACCGCCACCCATGGATAATCAGAAAGGTACATTTTGCCTTTGCTTCCTCTTCCTCATTGCTGTCCTCAAGGAATTTCTGCCTGGGAGAATCCAAACCAAACGTGGAGACAATTAAGGGAAATGGAATCAAGTAAATATACACATTTTAGATGACTACAAAATCATCAAGGAATACAGACCTGTCTGATATTCATGAGAAAGTTTATGATTCGTTTGAATCGGCTATGCAATATTGATGTTGTACCTTACACTTTGACCCTTGGCTGCGTCGGAGGCTGCCTTGGAGGCGGCACGGCGCCGGCCGGATGGAGGAGGGCGTCGGAGGCGGATGGAGCAGCCTAGCCTCCTTTATCTGAAGGAGAACCAAATGGTGTTTCAGTACCGGTGCTCCATCCGGGCTCCTGGGAGAGGGACGTGCTGTGTGTCAAGGTGTGCTCACCAGAGGTATCGACGATGGTGGTGTGTGGAGCTTGGGCGCTGTGGACAGGACGGAATGCTAGGCGCCATGGTCGTAAAACTCGGGAACCTGGAGCAATGGTGAGGTATATAGCTTCCATGCTGGAAGAGATGGTGTCGCTTAAGGTGCCGAAGGGATCAGTGAAGCACAAGAGTGTTGATAGGTGGCGTGTTCCTCATGAAGGTTGGGTTAAGGTGAATATGGATGCGTCTTTTGTTGCTGCATCGTGCTGCGGGAGTAGTGGTATGGTAATCCGCGACCATGATGTATCGGTTCTGGCTGGAACAGCGCGGTGGTTTGATAACGTCCTGGATGCCCTAACTGCGGAAGCTATGGCAGCGAAGGTGGGCTTGGAATTGGCGTGGGAGAATGGGTATTCTCAGGTTGTCCTGGAGGCAATGTTTTAAATCGCGGGTTAAGACATTTAGCGATTGGTCTCCAAAAACAGCTAATAGCTGGCTAAATAGAGCTATAGCAGTAAATAGCTACTAAATTACACATGAAAGCAAATAGCGGCATCATTTTCAATCAGCTATCGCGGGAGATAGCGGAGACTATAGCCGGCTATTTTGTACTATGCCTGAAGGTGGACGGCAGCTCGCTAGTGGCGGCCTTTGTGTCGATATCACAGAGCTGCGCAGGAATTTCTTGGGTTTCAAAGTAGCCTGGGTGCGGCGGGAGGCGAACTGATCAGTGGCACATTGTTGTCCTGCGATGGTTTCGTCTTTTGATCGTAGTTTGTTTTGGTTAGATGAAATGCCTGAGTGGCTGGTAGTTTTGGCTGCCGTGGATTGTAATCCTGCTGTCGATTAATAAAGCTCTGTGTTCTCTAAAAAAAAACCTCTGTCACCGCAGAGAGACAAGAAGCAAAGCTGAATACGATTAAAAAAAAAAAGAAAGCAGAGTAGCCATGGAGGATGAATGAAATCGCATCATGTGTGTGGAATCCACAGAAATAGGACGCCTCCTTGAGCCACGAGCTTGCCGAGCACGCGTTGCCGTCGGGAAGTACTCCGCTCGTCGCTCGACGCCGCACAGGCTGTAGCAACGGCCATCTCGCCGCTCTTTCAGACACACTGCATCTGTGGAGATTTCACCGTGAAATAATAGCAGGGGAAGTATAGCCTGATTTCCTTATGAGTTCTCTGTTCATCTGTTGTGACAGTTGCAAATGACAAAAAAAGGGACGATCTACCATGCAAAATAAATTTACTTCTATAAATTGTGTTGATTGAAAGTGGTCTAGACTGATTTAGTTAGGGGAAAAAGCATGATGGCTGATTCAGTTAGAGAAAAAAATAATAAAAAAATTGTTAAAATTAAGAAAAAACAAAGAAAACCCAAGATGCAATATTTTTTGTCCTGAATCCTGATAGCTGGTAGTGTTCAGTTGCCAATTCACACGCTCTAGGAACGAGGAAACAGGATCGACAGTTAAAGGAAATAGAAATACCCCTCTTTCCCAGCCGAGCGTCACCACTGAAGCGTCCGCAATCTCCGCAATACGAATCGATTCGATCGATCCTCTCGCCGCCGCCGCCGCCCATGGGAACCCGACCAACGCCGGTGACGCCGTCTTCCGGCGCCAGCATCCACGACCCACGGTGGCTGTTGCTGGAGCCCGAAGTCCTACGCAAGTACGAGAAAGGCAGCGAGTGGAGATTCTCCAAGTTCTGCCCCTCCACCGCCGGCGCCGACCCCAACACCGAGGCGACCTGCCTCAACTCCGCCGGCCACGTCATCCGCGTCTTCCTCTGCCGCGAGTCTCCCCCGGCGTCGTCCCGCCTCTGCTACACCTCCACCCCGAACCACGACGAATCAGGTGGTGGGCCCCGTGTGACCATCGTCGCCGTCCATGCCCACTCCGTTCTCATCCAGATGAGTTACAAGAAGTACGCGCACGGCAACGAGCACGGGCTCGATCACTTCGTCTACAGCAGCGGAGGCGCCGCCGCTGCGCCATCGTTGTCGCTGCTCCCAATTCACGGGAAGCAGAAGGAGAAGCGGCTGGATGACGCAAACACCGGCCTGCTATGCCGCGGCGAGAGAGATCTGGTGGTGGCGGAACTCACCGACCTCGACGTGGAGGAGGACGAGGACGAGGCCGAGCTCCTCGTGTTCCGCTCCGGCGAGTGGAGAAACAAGTGCGCGGTGATCATCCACGACGAGGGCAAGGAAGATGAGCTGTACGGGTGGAGAACCGACATGGTCGTCCCCGTCGGCGACCGGCTGCTGTGCTGGGTCGATCTGTATCGTGGCGTAATCCTATGCGACATGTTCGACAATGACGACGACGACGAGGCTCTCCAGTTGCGGTACGTGTCACTCCCCGTGGATGTACCGGTTGGTCAATTTGACTTCGACCAGGAGTATGATGGATACGAGGATTTCGAATGCAAGCCAAAGAACCCTCGGTTTTGCCGCATGACGGATCGAACTGTTTGTGTTACTGATGGTGGTAATACGTTGAAGTTCGTCAACATCTTTCCCCGTTGCTGCTGTGGATGCCCTGGTGTGACCACCTGCAGCCATTCTAGCACTGCATTTATCATCAACACATGGACACTAAGGATGGATGACTTGACATGGGTGATGGACGCCATTGTCGACGCCACTGAGCTCTGGTCCCTCAACGCCTACGCTGGATTACCACACAAAAAACCGAGATACCCTGTCATGAGTATAGTTGATTCTCACATCATCTGCTTGCTGGTGTGCATAGATGAATTATCCTCCCGCCCGGATATATTTTGGAAAATCATGCTGGATACGAGGAGCAAGAGGCTATTGTCAGTCATTTGCTATGAACAATCCTGGCAGCAGCGGCGACGACCTTGTTGGCTGCCATATCCGGGAAATACTTACTTTCCCAGCAAGATATTCGACTATCTCATTTCAGATGTCACTTGTAGCAATGATTCAAGAAAGTCCGAAGTCATCGCCGACACACCAGCGACGACTGTCATCGCCAATATTTCATCGCGGTCTTCGTCCCATGAGTTGTCTGAAAAACGTCTCAAGGTGACAGAAATAGCTTCTCCTGAGGAGATCTTGGCCGCTCTTGAAGAGATACCCGATTTGGCTTCTGATGATTTGCTCAAGGCGTACAGCATTCTTATTAATGACAATGGCCGCCGATTCAGATCTCTTTTAGTGCTGCCAAAACGTCTGAGGAAGAAATGGTTGCTGATAGAAATTAAGAATAGTGAAGCTTGTTCCAATTGCTTTGCCTGCACCAACAAGATTCATGTGCCTGAACACTAAATTTATAAATTGCATGGATGGGGGACGAACTGGTCCAAGGCTCTGAAATCAAATATCAATATCGAGTTTTCGAAGGCAACACCTGAAGTTTCCAAGAAGGGCAAAAGTGTCTGATGGAATGCATTTTTCTTCCCTGCATCTTGGTTTTTATTTTCTTGTTCCTTTAGATGTAATGTCGTTAAGTGCCTGCTCTAATATTTGTGCTATTCGTGGGATGGAATCACTTTTATCACAAATAAGAAGAGAGGAGCGTCCTAGTGCCGTAAAGCTTTGGATGTTTTGTCTGAACTTTCTAGTTTTGCTTCTCTAGAGGACCAAATGGTGTGAAATTTGATTTTCCTGTGAAACATGGGCGTATTATTTTTTGGGCCAAAGATATGTACCATTGTTTTTGGTCTTTTTCCTTTATAATGGCATAACTACCATCAGGTCTAGATGATGTGTTTTTCCAGCTCGAGATGTCATATATCCTAAAGTTAGACTTGACTAGCTATTTTTCTGTAAGTTTCGGATTAGTTCAATTTGACTTTTTTTAATGAAATATATGATGCATTATTAAGAAGATTACAATCTCTTGCAAACAGCAAAGCTTCTTCAATGCACTCTGCAATCATGAATGAATGGCTCCAAGGCACTCTTCAAAGCTTCTTCAATGTACATGAAGCGAAGAGAAAAACAGACAGACTACATATTACTAGTAAATTGATCTCCAAGGCATGTTTCATTACAAAGCTTGTATGCATATAAATTTGTAGGGTTTATAACCCGATATTGCTACTGACAGGCGTAAGTGAAATTAAGTTTTGCACCTATTCTCCTTGCTGTCGTTTGGTAAGCAAACTAATTAACTAGCGCCAGTAATTACAGCCCTATTCCCCTCGTGCAACCCCAAAGAATACTCACAAGAATGCTGTACGAGATCAAACCGCTCGGAGATGATGCAGTACAGGAACGGTATCTCCTAAAACAAAGCCCCCAAGGAGGTCGTGACACCAAGATGCTGTTGTAGTCTGTCCAAGGCTTCCTGTACTTGATTTTCGTTTGGAGATAACCACCAAGAAAGGATGGGAGTGTCTCGATAAAGCCCTCAAGAGGGAAACGACACAAGAGGTGTAGCCATTGTCGGCCCTGATGAAATCTAGTCAAGGCTTTCACCTGATGTTTCTCTCCTTCCTGACATCACAGATCACCCTTGCTGCACCAAACAAGCCTCCGTCAAGACGTGCACACCTGATGCCCCACTGTTGGAGGCCTCTAGGCACCCCGAGGCCAATTGCTCCGAAGACACGCCATCTTTCGCAACCGCTAGCCACCACTAGCCGCCAGCCACCACGCATTGGATGTGCCGGGCAGCAGCACCGTTGGTCAACACGAATGGCATGTCATAGCTACCACCAGCAACCACTCCAACCACTGGTCATCTCCAGCAAGCACGACCATGGAGGGACAACCACCACTGTTGATGTAGCCATCACAGCAACTGCGACTACAGTTGAGGCCGGCACACACCACGCGCTGGTCCCTCCTGCCGCTAGCAAGTGTAGTCAATGTCGGCCTCCAGCGATCCAACGCCTCCTAGTTTTGACAGCTCCCACCGGGTTGTCGCGGTGTTGAACGCTGGTCTTCTCACACGCAATGGGCCTCTGTTGCCAGCACCCAGCCAACTCGTCAACCCCCAACACGCGGCCAATGGCCTCATCGCCCTCCATTGCTTGCCCGCGCAACCGTCATACTCACTGCATGATCCATGGCCTATGCCCTTGCCGCATGGCCGTCACTCCCGGTTATTGTGCTATCCAAGTGGCCACGGGCAGATCCACCATGGATCCAACCGTAGGGGCCAGATCCAACCACTATGACCTCGCCAGCTCCCTGCCACCTCTCCGTCATCGACACGCGCCGCCAGCTTCTGGCCACTAATATATTGGCCCATTAATAAATGGGCTAGGTTTGGGTTGGGCTACACGGGTTTAGGACTGTTCTATGACGGTTGAGGAATGACATGGATCGTGTTCAATATGTGACAATTTTGTAAATCCGTCACGCAAGTTAATCTGTGACGCTCAATACATGACGGAATCTAAAAACATCATAAATATTGGTTTATAATGGTTTATTAGTGATCTATGACAGAATTTGACCGTCATAGATTACAAGAATTTTTATAGGGCTGGTTACATAGAGCGCCACCTGCCACGTGTCCCGGCGAAGTATCCCGTCCTCAGCTTGGTCGAGCCCGGCGTCGTCTGCCTCATGGTGTGTGGGGGCGATCACTTGACAACGAGCCCGGCAAGTGGTCGGGCAGGAGGAGATGGATGATCAAGGTGGACACGAGGAACAAGGCGCTGCAATCGGTTGTCCGTTACAAGTCCAACGGGTACCTTGGCGACGAAGCAGACTACTTTGATAATAACCTTAGGTTCATCTTCATCTCGGTGAGGTTTCCAGCGACCTCTTGCTAGCAACTTTTGTGAAACAAGTGATTTTATTATACATTTTGTCAGTACTTAAGTGATCAATTAAACAAGTAGTAGTAATTTGCAGCCTAATTACTCTTATTTATTTGTTGTCATTGTTGTGTAAATGGCTGGAAAAAGATTTAAAAGATTCTCAATTATCAAGGCAATCGAGTAATATTGCTGGTAAAAATTTCTTGTGTTTGAACATGACTCAGATTTTTTGAATTGTAATTAGAGGCCGACATTTCACAATTGTAACCCGAGTACGGAGTAATGCAATAATGCGGGCTAGAATACAACACTGTACTCTTGTATATTGAAAAAAGGAAAAAAAAAACAATTCCAAATTAATCTTCTCCAACTTCCGAACTCCTGAAAACTAGAAGAAAGATCGATCATCGAATCGTAAAATTTTCAGCGATCTCGCAAGCATGGTGGAATCCCAAACCTCCAGCGATGTGCCGCCGGCGACCACCGCCGCCTGTCTACCACGGTGGGTGATGCTCAACAACTACGGCCGCCGCGTGAGCCCCACCGCCGCCGACGCCAAGACCGCCGCGTGCTCCCGCACCTCCGACGGCGATCGCATCACCGCCTTCTTCCGTTTCGCGTCGCCGCCGGCGAACTCCACCCTCCACGTCGACTGGCCGGACCGTCCGGC
>CM002478.1:2910183-2923435 GCA_000325765.3 Leersia perrieri
GGAGGAAAGGTCGGAGCGGCGGTGGGTGGTCGGGCAAGGGTGGGCAACTAGGCGGCGGTGGCACCGCCGAAGCCGAGGGGACGGTGGTCTGCGGTGGGTGGGGTAGGCGGCGCCGCCGGAGGTGGGGAAGAAGAGGGAGAGAGGGCAGGAGGCTCGCCGGCGCGCCGGCTAACCTGAGCGGCAGCACGCGGTTGCGCGAGGCAGGCGGCGGCGGTGGCGACGGGGAGAGGCCAGGGTGGAGGAGGCGGAGATATTGGTGACGGGGGGAGGGGGCGTCGGTTAGCGCTATAGCGCTACCGGTGTTCCTCTAGTCAGGTCCACTTTTTTTTTGTTTGTTACAGAGGGAGCGGTGTAGGGAGAACGGGAAGGGCAGGTTAGCATGGACTGGCTGGTGCCGTTGGCGTTTTTCGGCAGCAGCAAACTCGGAAAGTGGCACATAGTGGCATAGGAGGCAACGACATGGCGGTTGTGGATGAAGGGAATGCGACAGCGATGGAGGGGTATGTTGCTATTTTGTGCTAGGCATCCACAATGTTAGACATAAGAGTGAAAAAGTTGCTTATGGCTAGTCATATACTCCCTCCGGTTTCATAATTCTTGACGTTTTGGACAAGATTCAAGTCAAACTTTTAAAACTTTAGTTGCAAATAACTTTTAAAATATTTAGTTTAAAAACTTAAAAACATTCATAGATTAGCCTTAAATAGTGGTTTCATAAAAGTATAAAATTATTATGATATTCATCTATATTTTAATTAAAAAGTAATGGTTAAAGCTATATTTTGAAGACGGTATCGTTATCCAAAACATTAAGAATTATAAAACTGGAGAGAGTATATTATGAGGGTTAGCTATAAGTCATTCAATGAGAAAGTTAGCTCTAAGCTTATGGCTTGGCCATAAAAAATAAACTATTGAAAGAAGTACAATAACAACCAGGGAAAATATTCTTCTCTCTCAGTATAGTTTTGTTTGTTTGAACGAGGAATATAACTTTTTATATTAAATGATAGTCCCACCTAAAGAATCCTCTAGACAGTAAACATTATTAGAATGACAAAGTTTTGTGGGCCCTAGCTTATTAAGAGAACATGGGCATCTTGGATCATTAACAGAAAAGACGGTAGATGAGCTAGGTTCACTGATAAAAGGAGATCAGATCGATAGTCTGCATCCCGTTTCTCGTTCAATCTGTAACTTTGTTACTCCATTGTAGTGAGTCCTGATTATTATGACGTAGATTGATCGATAAAAACTGTATGTAAAGTACAACTTTTTATAAGAAAATAAAAAAACTAAGAATTATATACTGAATCTAATTGTACTTGTAACTCCTGTTGAATACGAAATACAATTTTTTCTGTAAAATCACAGATAATAATTATATATCAAGTCCAACTCAGTATTTAAAATTGAATTCTATTGTAGGAAAAAAATGGAAAATACCCTCGGTCCACGTAAGATTGTAAAAAAAATTCCAGATCAAATATATTTTACTGAACTTCACAAAATTTAAAACTTTCAGCTAAAAGAACACCCAATCGTGGGCACTGAAGATTCAGATCGAAACCTAATCCAATCCGTTCCAAAATATGGAAACTCACACCATTGTGTACCATATCGATCCGATTTTATTTCCATCTTTAATAATTATTTCGTTGACTGAAGAAGCATACCGAAATCTCCGTGATCTTTAAGTAAATACCAACAAATTAATCTCTTGATTTACGTCGCCCAAGATCGTTCGTTCGTTCGTTCGTTCTCGCCGCCGCTAACATGTCGCACCAAACACCAAGAACGCATACGATGAATTCCGCCGCCTACGGCCTACGTCGCCGTCAATGCCAACTCCGACGACGAATCGGCGGAGAAGAGACGCGCCGCCAGCGTCTAGCCGAGCGGTGATGGTGATCACGAGGAGGAGAAGCGCGACGGCCATGACGTGGCCGCCGGCGAGAAGGAGAAGGAGGAGGAGAGGGAAGTCTGCGTCGAATTCGGCCTCGCATTGCTGTCGATTTCGTGCTTGGCGCTCGGGATTTGGGCGCTGTGCGTCGCCGGTGGCGGCGGCGCCGCTGGTGTGGCGGCTGTCGTCCGCCGTGTGCGGCGGGCTCGCCGGCTAGATCGGCTACCTCTCCGGGATCGGCGCGGTCGCCGGGATATTCCGCGTGTCGTACGCCGTGCTCGTCGCCTTCACCGTCGGCAAGCACCTCAGCGCCGCCGCCGGGATGGTGCTCGTCTTCTCCGCCGCCTTCGTCTTCGGGTTCCAGCTCGCCGGCTACATCAACAAGAGGCGAAGACGGCGGCCTCGCCGGAGAAATCGCCTGAATCCGCGTCGAACATCTCGACGCCGGCGCCAGGTGATGATCTTGTCTAGTTAATTGGATAGAATTGGGAGGTTATACTGATCATGGTATCGAAGCAAGACTGAGTTGAGAGAATTAAAGCTGAAATTTAGTTGGAGATTGGTCTTTGGTTATGGTTTTTTTGTGGACAAAGTCCTTGATTATGCTTGATTGGTATTTTCTCTAGATATATATTTTTTAGCAACCAGCCTTGTATTAGTACCTTGTTAATAAGTTGTTGAGTCTGGTTCAGAATTATGATCAAATTTTTATCTATGAACTGCATTATGTGCTGATCCCATTGGAGAAAGTAAAAACAAAAATACTGTTAAAATGTACTGTTACTTCTGCAATCCTAGTTTAAACATATCTAATGATGGGGAAATTACCATCTACTAGACATATCTAATTCTCTGAACCATCATAAAAATGTTTCGTGTGGATTAGTTGATAAACTTAGAATATAGAAATTTCAGAAATGCTTTCAGAGCAACTCATGTTCAGCTTTGTCGAAATAACCGTAGCTTGCCATCTTTCTATTGGGTGGAAAGAAAAGGGTGAGAGTTATGTGTGAGATAAAAAAATAAAAAAATGTTCTAACTGGACAAGTGGACATGGATAATATGTTATGTTTGGGGCTATGTGATTGTGAGAGCTAAAAAAATATATGGGTTTTGCCTATTTGTATTTGATTCTTATGGGTGGAAAAAAAAATGAAGGGGACACGTGTGTACGAATATGTGATATTTTGATAGCAATGCTTTCAGAATCTGCATTTATCTCTGCTCTGCTAAACATGGTCACTCTATGGCACGATACTAATAAATCAGGGTAACTGCTTTGAATCATGAACTGTTAAAGGGTATCTGCTCTGAAAAAATCTCTGCTGTAGCATTACAGAGTCAGAAATGTGTAGTCTGCACACAGTTCTGAATCTTCACACCATAGATATATACTGATACTCAATTACTCATCATACCCGAATGTACATCATCACTACATGCAAAATTAAGCCCTTCTCTTTAATCTCTTAAGAACTACAACTAGGATCTGAGATAGGCATTAACTGAACCAGCAAAACAGCAGAGGATGACAGAAGCAGAGGAACAAAGATCAGTTCCATGTCCAATTCGCTAACAGATTAAAAGTTAAGCAGGCATCACTGCATCAGCTGCATGAATCACCTAATCAAAACATGCTTTCATCTCTCAAACAGCAACAACACTCCTAACAACATATCTACTGCAGCAAAAAACAATTTTGGCAGAGAAAAGGAACAGTTTTTTTTCCTCCAAGAAAGCAGAGCAGGGTCATCACGACACGCACCTTAAAAAGAATCTCAAATTAATCCTGATCTAGAAGCTTAATTAAGCTCTGGTGCTCGTATCCGACTGATTCCGATGCTTTCTTGGCCTGTTATTGATTCTTCCATGGCGTTCCCCTTCTTCTCCTACGCGCCGCCGCCGACGAGCTCCATCTGGTCCTCCAGATACTGATGCAGCAGCGCCGCCCGGTGCCCGTCGCCAGCCTCCTCCGGCGACGGCCTCTTCTCCTCGCCGCCGCCGCCGAAGAAGCACCCGTAATTCTTCCTCCGGCGGCGGCGGCGGCGGAACCGGACGACGGCGACGGCGAAGCAGAGGAGCGGCAGGCAGAGGAGGGCCAGCGGCACGGCGACCGGCAGCAGGCAGATCGCCACGGCCGCCGTCCGCCACGCCGGCGGCGAGCTCCCGGCGGCCATGCATCTAGTGGCGGGACAGGGAGAGAAAAGAGGAAGAGGAAGCCATGAATGACTTCTTGAAATGAAAAGCAGGTTGCTCTGCTTTTCTTGTTTTGAATTCGGTTTATTATTTTGCTTTTTAAGCTCTTGTTGCTGTGTGGGTAAAACTTCTGTTGCCTCTTGTTTTGTTGCTTCCTTCCTGATATTTTCCTTCTTATAGTCTACTTTTTTTTCATAATGTTTGTTTTAGTCTAATTCTAACTAAGCGTCATCATTAGTTGACAAAATTGTAAAACGACATAATATTATAGATTAGAATAAATTTACGGGATCTTAAGTTGGTGTTGAGAGATACGAAGGTTTCTAATATAAAGTTTGATCATTATAGTAAGTCGTCGGACCTCTTAAGGATTGTAAAATTTCTCTTACAATTATACCATAGTAATATCGTTAAAAAACATGTCACTTCGGAGAAATTTTGAGTGGAGTTTCATAAATTTTAAGCACCAGTATTACCATTTTAAAATATTTATATTGGATCAACAAAAATTGTACTAAAATTACACATATTCTGTGGAAATTAGTCATTAGAGCAGAATCTTTAAGACTTATCGATGCCCCGAAATTTCGAGCGGAGTTTTATAAATTTTAAGCACCAGTATTACCGCTTTAAAATATTTATATTGGATCAACGAAAATTGTACTAAAAACACACATATTCTGTGGAAATTAGTCATTACAGCAGCATATTTAAGACTTGATCGATGCTCCAAATGACATGCTTTTCTGACATGACCAAGCATAATAAGAAGTTTCACGAACAGCTGACCAATGGCCTCTAGTGCAAACAAGTTGATTCTGACCAACTCCAGGTTTACAAGATCAACCACATGTTCGGTTGACGATTAGGATAATCACATATGTACAACTAAAAAACCAAGGAATTCCAAACCGTAGAAACCGACGAAAATGATATGGAAAATGCATAGCTGCAAAAAAAAAAAAAAAAAAAAAGACAGGCATCCAAGCTGATTTGCCTTTTCAGTTAGGTTAATTTCGTTTTCGGTCCAACAAATTTGGGTACTACTTGATGGCGACGGATGCGATATTACGATGAGAAATTCATGGGGATGATGATGGATTGAGTGCTTCATCAAAACACCCTCTTTATTTCTTTTTTTCTTGCCAATTTATTTCTTTTTTTCTTGCCAAATTGATGTTTGCGAGGTTTGTCTTCTACAAGTAGATTAATTATAGTTCTAACCATCCTAATAAAAGTTATTGACGCTAGATGTGGATTCGTGGCCACAAATTGTTGGGCCTCACTAGCAAGAGAACTGAATAAGAAAAATGAACTATTGTCAAGTGCAGTGCAGATGATGCATGTGGGACCCCCATGCCACGTAGGTTGGAAAAGCGCATGGATAAGGGCGGCCGCATCGAGTACACGTCGGACTCATCGAGCAAGGACAGACACGTGGGGCCCACCTGACACAGGGTGCAGCAGTACAACAACCTCACTGTCCCCTGTTAAGAACTTTTGCAGCCAGTAATATTTTCCTCGCTGTAAAAACACGTTATATATCATGTTAATTTGAACATGTAAATTAATTAAAGCTGGAAAGGTAGCAGGCATGAAATCTGAATTTTGAATTAGTAATTCATGGCTTCAAGTAAAGTATATATGCGATTTGTTTTGGGGGAAGAGAAACAACTAATGATCAGTTGAGCTGGTGAAAAATCTTCCGACTACTATACCTTCGTCTCGTAATTCAGGGTGAGACTGTAAAGTGTTTGAAGGAGTTGAAGATATGAATAGCTATGGTGGATCATATATTCATATATCGATACAATAGCAATAGCCTTGTCAGTCTCATCCATCGCCAGATTACTTTCTTTGTTCAATTAATTTAGAAATGCAAGCGCAAAAATTAAATCTTTTAGTTGCATTCATGCTCCAATATGTTATATTCAAGCCACATAAATTAATTAAGTACTATATATTATATATACATGCAACTCGATCGACTTGCAGTTTTCGGTGAGACACTGACAGATCGATCGAGCAAAGTTATAAAGCAAAGGTGAATGAGTGGAACATCTGTGGAGTGTCAATTCTCCTTTATGTATCATGTATGTAGCTGCTGCAGCTGACAAAGCCGAACTGGAACCTAGCTAATCAACTTATTTTACTTGGAACTTGCAATTCAAAGAGAAAAAGGGCACTGCTATTGTTCATGCAGGTTGAGAATTCGATAAGAGTTTTTTTTCCTAATTTGGGATTGGGGGGATAATGATTGGGGAAATTGCCTAAGGACTTCGAAGAAGGATCTGCCAAGAAGGGAACTGGTTAGGTCATGGCTAAATAATAATCTTCAGAAAATCTGTAAGATCGGGGAAATTGCTTTATATAGCATGGCTGAATATAATAATCTTCTGCAAATCTGACAGGCCTTTTCCTCAGCTATATATATTTTTTTTTTGAGCCATTCCTCAACTAGTAGTGTGTTCAGTTTGAGTCTTGTGACAAAATTTAGAAAATATCAGACAAGAATAACTGATCAGTAAGCTTGTAGTGATTGATAAATGGGCCCCCAAAAGTTTGTTACAAGGTCTGCATAAAGCTAGAACGTTCGGCCCATTCTATCTAGGCCCATGCTTGTTACTACGACTAGGCGCAATTTAAATTGATTGCCAAGAAACAAGAAGAAGAAAATCATATTCTATCAAGTTTATATATGATGACAAATAACAGGAAAATTTGTGAATATAAATTGGTCTCGCTGGCAAATATGCAAACATCCGTCTAGGTAGAACATATATATATGAATAAGTACATTTTTTGGCTTTGCGAAATTTGGTTAAGTTCTATTTTCATGAATTAAATAAACCGGTTATTTTTTACGACTAAACTATAAAAATAGACAACCAATGCATGGTATTATGCTCTTATTTCACTTTCATTTCAGTTACACTTGCATGAGGATGATTTTCGCTAATATTATCCTACTATTACTCTATTAATCAAGTTTTAACTAGCTTTTGTCGGCATAAAAAAGGCCGTCCCCGTACGTAATAAACACACCTAAACTCATTTAGATTTGTATTGTATTCCAGCTAAATAGCTAGCCCATGGTGAACAACATATTCCTGTCAGACTGACCTATTGCCAACTCGAGAGATTCTTCACAAAACATCAAAGTTGCTATGATCGTGTTAGTTGCCTAAAGACCTTTTTTCGTGACAATTGGTCCATGTCCTCACTAATTGGGAGGGACCAATCTTTTTTTTTTCTTGTGCCTTTCTGAAATGTGAAATCTAAACCGTGTACCATATAACAGTTCATATAGTCAATCTACCCTCTAATCTTAGTTAGCTCTGCAAAGTCAAAATTTCATGATCCTAGAAACGTACTAGAGCATCATTGATTGATCCAACCGTCTGACGACAGTCTACTGCACCCTGAAAGTCACTTCTCAGCTCAGCAAGTCGATCTCAGTGTCATCTCACACTAGTCACTAATCCCAATTTCAATTTGTATGAGAACTCAATGATTCATTGGTCCTTCATGACTCATGAGCAGAAATTCCAGCCACTAATTGCATCTCTGAACTTCATTTTCTTTTACCTGAAGGTGACACAGAAGCTAACACCTCCAATTTCTCGATTAAACGAGATTTTCTTCACTGTCACGCAAATACTACTACTAGCATTAGTAGCAGTAATGATAGACCGTGCTAACAATGCTAGTGGAGAGAAGATTTGTAGAAACTGACCGAGTTAGTGAACGTCATCAATTTAACTTCTTAATTAGTACTTGTATGTACGAATGATTCTGAATCCAGATACTCGACATTTTACAGGGGTTAGCTGTACTGAATGTCGAATCAATCAGCCAACCTGCTTCAGTTTGACATAAACTTGGATTGTTTTATGTGGAATAAGGTTAATTTTCGTACATAAGAAAATATTTTCAGAATGGAAGATGTAAACTATGACTAAAACGCCTCTTGCAAACTTGGTCATTTCAGTTTCTATATGTGCAAAATCGGTGCCAGTGGTTTTAACATAATTCATTGAAGTGCTTTGTCTGTCAGTTCATCGTTTGCCTGAATCACGCATTTGTCCATAAAAAGGGTGCAAACGACAAAGTAGTAATGAGTTCAGTTCCACATAATATCGCAGTCAAACATGCAACTGTGGATCAGAAAATGAAATCACACCAAACTTGCAGTTCGTTAAGTTGAGTAAAACATTCAGGTTCATAATGGAAGTCAAAATCAGGCAATAATGCAAGGGAACAGATTAACAGATCAAGAGCATGCCAATCTCACGCTGCCATTATATTAAAGAGGCCAAAGCGTGATGTCAGTCAGATTCAGCATGCTTGCTTGATGCTTCTGAATCAAGTCAATCCAATCTGCATTAATTCTTGTAACTGCAGGTAGGAGTTGCTATGTTCAGCTAGCTGCCGATCGATTATTAGCATCATCTCTGTGTCCTGAACTGCAATCAAACAGCGTGGTTGTTCACCTAACGGTACCAGATAGTTCAGAGCTAAGAACAATCCTTGTACTGGATTTTGTCATCACTGCTTTGGCTGATTTTTGCGTTGCAACATGCAAGCGTACGATTGAGCAACGAATTTTTCTAGAGTACCGATCTTGTAGCTGACGGGATTATGATGATGACTTGTTCAGTTGTTTATGCCCGTGACTGAAAATCACACGCAAAAAATGACCGCTGCGTCAAGAAACAGCTGGGGAGAGGCTGCAAGTAGCAGGCAACCAATGTTTTTGTGTTAATTTGTTTATGCTCTGCTAAGTGCGACACTAAGCAAGGATTAGCTGTAGATTTTTACTTAATTGTGTAATGTGCAGTGCGTGCTTGGTGAGTTGACTGACCACTGAGGAATGTCAGTGCTCTGAAGGTTGAAATGTACAAGTCAGATGAATGTGAAAGGCACAAAATTTCACAGAGATTTGAGGAAAGGGACTGAGAGGTCATTGCTAGGCAGGGTCTACGTACAGGATTGGAGACGTTGTTAGGAGTACTCACATACATTTATACCCAGTTAAATACATATATGTGGTCCACATAATTATCTAGGTATTAGTCGAGGTGATTGTATCATGTTAGTACCGTGCTCCCTCCACTCAAAAAAAAAAAATACCGTGCTTTCTCCTTTTCAAAATATATGACACCCTTAACTTTTCAACATTTGTTTTGATCTTTTGTCTTATTGAGAAAAATTTATGAAATAAACAAAACTAATTATGTCATGTTTAAAATTATTTTAGTAATAAAATATATTATAGCAAAAATAATCAATAGTCATGTAAATTTTTAATAACACGAACGGTCAAAATTTTTTGGAACGAGAGAGTACCAGAATAACTTAGTGCTGACTTTTTTAGGTGAACTACACAATCTTTTTCTAATAAGGAAAACGTTAACTTACGACCTCTGTATCGATAATTAAGAATGCACGCAGACATGCATGACGAGCTGCAGGAGTGCAGGATATCTGGTAAAAAAAAGGAAAAGAAAAGGTGTGTCTTAAACCAAATATATCTCTAATCCGCCGCTAGTACCATAGTATTAATTGTATTATGATTGAACTCTATCATCATCACGATATAAATTCGGATGGGAGCAAAAAGTTTTCGAGAAAGCAGGGCAAACACCAACGCCGACACATGCACACGAGTAGGTTAGGAAACATGACAAATTAAAAGCAACAACGAAGATAAAGGCATGCAAGTTTGAGTGATAGATTGATTGGTATGCACAACTTATAATTAGGAAGATCATGCTAGTTAGTATATCAACCTAGGAAGAAACGGAGAAAATCAGAAAAAGCATGCAGGGCATAAAGTGCTCTCTGTCGTTGCATACATCTGCATAGCATACAGCAATGGCCATTTACAAATTAGCAAATCAGAGGTCACAAATCATGCACAAGTTAGCTCTGAAATTTGCTGACAAGACATTTTCCGGATATTCAGACTTGGCTAAACCAATCTAACAGAACAATTTTGTAACACGCGATAGGAAAATTATCTATAATCAATTGGACTAATTTGGCCCCACTGTTATGTCAAAAAAGAAAGAAAAAACTTGGTAACAATCTCGGTGACGCTTTCAAGGTCTCTTACAAAACCTGAAACGAAGAAGAGACGGTGTTCTTATCCAACTCAAAGTTCAGAAATGAAACACTACAATGTACAGTGTTTCTTGCACCTTAAGGGGGCTCAATCCTGCAGAACAGATTAAAATTCAGAGGTCAGAACTGCGCCATTATGTTCCAGCATCATCGCCGAGACTCAAGAACACGTCTTCTATAGATGTATAGATACGCAAGTGATATCATGGATGTGGATGAGGCTTTAGTTCTTCAGATTCTGCAGTGCCAGCTAACTCCATTATTCATGGCTTCACGCACTCTGCTCTTATAACTTTTCAGTACATCGAGTCTTCAAGAAAGCATATCCGGTCAAAAGGAGAGTAACGTCTTGTTAGTACCGATTACAGATAACGGCATTCATATTTTCATTACCTTGAAAATTACTAGCAAGTACTAATGCACGAAGAAACACTTGAGAAAGAAATTACAACTATGTATTACAAGCAAACAAGTTCACTTCGGTTGACAAGGCTCCATTTGAGCTGGACACTCAAATAATCATACAATAATTATTCAGTTGGTGAGAATATAAAAAAGGTTCTTTGGCTTCTAGTTTATTTTTTCGATTAAGGGGATGGAGATTTTGATAGTAGAAGCTTCTCTAAATCTAAATAAGGCCAGGAGTTTAAAACAAGCAAGAACACACATGCATTGCATTGCACACTTCATGTAGACAACACTGAAACAAAGGCGGTACAAGCAAACCCAGTCTTCGGTCTCACTCGTCCTAACTTCTACGGATAAGAATACAGCTCAGATGTCCTCATTTGCGTATTTATGTACGTATATGTATATCTTTCATCGTACATATTTATGGTGCACAGTAAAGTACAATAATTCAAACGGTTCAGTGCAGTGCAATTAAAGATAATCCTTACATGTGGCACGTGGCATATAATAGACTTAAGAATAACACACCCCTGCACTTTTTATCTGAAATTAAACCAGAGTTGAGCCATCTACTATCTAAGCAGGAGTTGCTACCTAGAACTGTAACTGTCAGGTTGTACATGAGAATTAAACAAGAGCAAATTAAGCTAGGCTTCTCTTGATCTATCACATAACTGAAAACGCCCTGCTACCAGCAGAGCAATGCACAAACTATATATGTACTAATTAAATGAGAAAAAATGGTATCTTTGTTTGGTTGTAAACAGTAAGTATACCAACCATAAAATATATCTCAAATTTGAGTGGATATCTTTTTCTAGGAAGAAATTGTGCTCAGTCTGACCTAAGCTCTGGTATGAAAGTACATTACAATCTCCATATATGGCATATTATGAGATACTATTTAATTCACAATGTTCAACAGTACTTGAGTACATTTCAGGTCCTTTTTAGTATAAAACAACTGTTCCAAGTAAAATCAGCATGAATTTCATACAGTTTTGATTGAACCAAACACCTAATTGAAAAATAATATGCTTGCCAACTGCTACAGCGTCAGCTCTGCTCCTAATCAAAACATATGATTTGTACTACTCCAGAGTACTTAGTTGCGTATGAGAAGATCTTATATTCTTGTTAATTGTGTCATGTCCTTACAATGGTCTACAGTTTTTGCTAAAAAATAAATTGTCTACAGTTGAAATTAGTACACCCCCACAGGAATTTACGAAATTACCTTAAGTTGGATAGACAAAACACTCAGTATTTAGCCCAAAATAATTATATCCGCCGAAATAAACCACTACAACATTACAAAAAAAAAAGAATAAGTTGTTTATCACATATAGCGCTTTATTTGAATTTACTAAGAGTCTATTTTTCGCTCCGCACTACAAAACATGTTATTTTTCACTTTCAACTTTCAAAACCAGACACATGACATCCTAAACATATTAAAATGGTTTTACTCGATATGGTAATTTTTTTAAGTGAAACGATATGACAGTGGTTTGCCGCTAACGTGAACTTCATTGATAGTATAATAGTGTGGACCTACTTAAGTAATATCTACAGGAACACAATATGTGCAATGAGAGAGTATGAATTGATATCTACATGAGCATAATGTGTGCAATAAGAGATGGACTAGTGACCAGTTTACTAGTGTGGACCAACTTAATTTAATATCCATATCAACAAAATTTCTTCAATAAGAGTACGAACTAGCAAAACCACGTCCATCTTGAATAATTCTACACAAAAAAATATCAATTTTTTTTGACCGGTTTTCGAAAGTTGATGTAGAATAATAACCATTTCGTGATCATGGGGAAAACAGACCCAAAGAAAGTTTAGGGTTAAAAATTGGAGCTTACCCAAAGACCATAACTTAAATATATAGCAATATTAATGCAAAGCGAAAAACACCGCGAGTGCGCCGCGCGCCTGCGACCCACGCCGCCGCGTCTCTCGCGCCCGCGCCCCGTCGCCGCACGCGGCGCTGCGTCTTCCCCGGGCTCCCCGTCGGCGCGCGTGCCCCCAAGCTCCCCCGACGGCGGCTTCGACGACGATGGCAACGGGGGCCAGATCCGGGTGACAATGATGGCTGGGAAGGTAGAAGACGATGGTACCCGAGGATACTAGTCAGATACCAACCCGGTATCCGGGGTACCAGGCCTAATACCCCTGGGTGGCCGGCGGCTCGACGGTGGCGGGTGACGACGGCGGCCGAAAAAGTAGAAGACCTGGTACCCGATGGTACCAATCGGGGTACCAGACCCGGTACCCGGTGTACCACGCTGGTACCCGGGGTACCAGTGGGTACCATCTGTTGCAACCGATGGGCTGGCACTGGGAACATCGCCGCGTGGACAACGACGACGATGGCCACGGCGAGTGGCGGAGACGGCGATGGGAGGCCCAGATCCAGCGCCGTGCTCTGCCTCGACGGCGGCCGACGGGGGCGACGCGGCTGGAAAGGTAGAAGACCTGGTACCCCGATGGTACCAATCAGGGTACCAGACCCGGTACCCGGGGTACCATCCGTTGCAACCGACGGGCTGGCGCCGGGAACATCGCCGCGCGGACAGCGACGACGACGGCGACGGGAGGCCC
>CM002478.1:2941141-2953757 GCA_000325765.3 Leersia perrieri
GGAGGGAGTGAGGGGAGAGTGATTTGGATAAGGACTGAGGAGAGAGTCGAGAGGAAGGCATGCGGGCAGAGGATAAGAACGGGGAGAACGCCTTTTGCAGACAGGGTACCTCTTCCCCCGCCCGCAAATATATATTTTTACGGGTGAGCCATCTAGTGGTCCGCCTGCAATATTATTACAGGCGGACCACTAAATAGTCCGCTCGTAATTATATTTTTTACCATTTATGGCCTAGTGAGGGGGTGTAAGATAACCAATTTTATTTTTTATTTGTGTTATCGCGCGCATAGGCTGGATTGGATGTTTCATTCAATAGGCTGACCAAAGTCATGGACTGTAAAAGAATTATTTATCGGTGATTTGTCTTATTGTTGGCTCCTCATTTCTTTAGCCATTAATTCATCTTACTTTTGCTTTTGTACATTTAAGAACATGAAAATGTTGACCAAGTGGCCGGCGCCCAATGGCATGCATGCATTTGATTTCTCTGGAATCTTTGCTTTCTAGTTTCTACGGTGTAATAACTTAATAATTACACATCTACAAAAGCATATACTTATATATGGATCATGATATTGTTATATATCAATATGGACCGCTCACCTATATTGAAAAAATGGACCATCTCATGCGAGTCTCTATATTTTTTATTAGTTCTCTCAACTGGTTAGGTATATAGTAGAGAATTTATATCTTAGATTTAACATGTGTGTTCGTATTTACGGCTAATATATACCGTCTTAGTTTTTAGAAGCGCTCGTAGGGACATGGTATACAGTTGTGTGTTCATATGAGTGAGTATATACGTATTTATGGATGCCTGCGTCTGTAGCATATTTCTTAGAAAGAAAATATTTTTCATTATTTTTCTCACTATCTTGCAGAGAGCAAAATTATGACAGATGATTGCCATGTGCAACATTCTAATCCTGGCCAGGCCGTCAGATTAGGTCAGATATGCCTGCTAATCATATGACATGCAGAAGGGGTGAGGTAGAATTTCCAAATGAGAGAGTCAAAGAATGGGATTCGTATCCTCTAACATTAGCACAGATATCACCATGATATTTCTTTCATCCAAGTCATCTGTTTCTAAATCAACGGCTATGAATTAGTATTAGTTACATGACTATTTAAGTAATAGTTTTGATTAATTATAATTTAGTTAATCCATGACGGTTGATTTAGGAATGGATGACATGATGAAAAGAATGTCACGGTGACATTGCTGGGCAACATCAGATGATACAAATAACAAAGAATGAAATTAGTTGTCTAAAAAAAGGAATGAAATTAGTGACACGATCGATACGTGTTCGTGCCTAAGGTGCCTTAATTGTTGGAATATTGAGTTGGCATGCATGCATGTTCAACCAAAATAAAGTAGTACTAATTCATTGAAGATTTAGATATTAACAATAATTCGTACTGGTTACCACTTATATAAAGTTGTGCATCCAAACCATGCATGCACCATGTGAAAGTTCTCTTCTTATTTGATACACTGTTAAAAAACTGGAGGGCAATCGTTGTTTTCCCATCTCATCTCACTGTGGCTACCGAGATGAACGCCACATCCATATGAAGCGGTGTTGCGGTGCACGAGCAAGCCGTGCATAGTGGCGAAATTGTGAGCGCGTCTTGTAACGATGGGAAAAATGGGGTAGGCGTCCTAGAGGCAGTAACCAGGGACTGATCTAGAGATTAAAAATTAGGCAGACGAAGTGGCAAAGTTATCTAGCACCTCTAATCTCTCATCTGTTACTAACAAAAAAAAATGAGGGGTGCTCACTTGATTCGGTGGGGATAGGGGTGCTTAAGTCCCCATTGCCCCCATGGTGGATCCGCCACTGACAGTAAACCTTGCTGAAACAGTTTGTATAGGTGTGGTGGTAGTAAGATCTACGCAAACTACTGATTTGCATCTTAGTTATTCCCCACTACCACAAAACAACCATTTATGCCGGTTGATAATTGTACCGGTTTTTCAACTGGCACAAGAACAAATGACCTCCCCTCATCACTGCTGGTATGAACAACTAGCAGGCAGAAATAGGATCCCGGCAAAAAAAGAAGACTGAGCCGACTCTTAGTCCAAATTGCATATAGCCCACTAACACAAAATCATCCTAGATCAATAGAAACATAATAATCCAAAGACTAACCGAAGAAAATTTAAATCAATGCTCAAATTTATACCCAAATTACACCATGTACAGATTAATTAATAAAAATATACAAAATCATCACCTTCATACCCAAATTCGGGCCGGAGCCATTACTGACAACGATATCCAACAAACCCGCAATATCCTAAATCAAGTAATAACATCACTAGAACAAGTGAGGTGGAGGGATCATGCAGTAGAGAACGCTGACACACCTCGTGGTGGAGACTGCCACTGTTTCCGCCCAAACCGGCAGGAGTCCGCCACCGCCCCTCGTGTCGTTGCACCCTCCGAAGTCGATGCTCCTAGGTGCGCGACCACTGGATCAACCTCCTCGTGGGGCACGACCGCCGGATCTGCCTCGCTAGGGAGCATGGGCACCGGATCCACCTCCCCAATGCATAGTCGTTGGATCTGCCATCCGGGGCTAGCTATGTCAACGCCATCGCTGTCGCCTACCAGTGTGGGGGAGGGCCCCGCACAACCATTGGTGGGGAGGAGAAGAAAGGAGAAGAGAGGGAGAAGTCAGTGGAGGAGAGGAAACGGGGAGATGACCGAGGAGTGAGGAGAGGTAGGTGTCGGCGAGAGAGAAGGGGTGGGGGAGAGGGGATAAGGTTGTCTCAGACGGTCGGCTCGATCTGTTGATCTCCAGCTCCGTGTTAAGCACTAGTAGCGATTCCTATAAAGAAAACTGATATAAATGTTAAAGTCATCTGTGCCAATTTATAATAAAAACAAACACTAATAATATTTGTGTCGTTTTTTATTGTAAACTGGCACAAATGACTATTGTTGCTAGTATTGTTTATAATAAAAACGACACTAATATTATCAGTGCCAATTTTTATTATAAATCGGCACTCATGAGTGTCATCAGTGCCGGTTCTTAGCTACAGTAGACGCATAAACAGGGTCGGTGGGTTAAGATCCCTTATCAGTGTTGGGTTTTGAGTAACCGAAATTAATACTGTGGCATTGATGTGGTTTTTTGTGGTAGTTCCCAATGTTATCTTTCCGCTTGAGATCAATATTAATTGGCAGTAGTGCGAGTGATATTTGATAGCACAATGATCGGCAGACAATTGTGCACATTTCAGTTCTTAGTTTGAGGAAGACAATGACCACATACGACTTGAATGCCGCTGAGAAAACAATGATCATGTAAGTTCTCGTCAACTATATTTCAAGATTAGCAACAGGTGTTATATCTGTCTTTAGGATTCAGGATAGTTTTTATGTTTTAATGAAACAGTGAATTTATGATTTTCGGTTGTTCGGTCTATAACCTTCGAAATTTGGTTGAATTCTATCATATCTAAATGAAATCTCGAGCTCGCAAATGTTATCCATTAACTGCACATATATATACCGTACCAGTCTTCTTCATTAGTCCTATCTTCTTACTAATTTCTTCATTGCGTTTTGAATTCTTTAATTCTTAATTTTTCAATCACACTTTCAACAGCAGTTTTTCTTTGTTAATATTAATTAAATGTATTTAGTATTAAAAATCAAGACAGTTCATGTGTGCCGATATTCATTATTGGATATATGGATCTAATGGATCTAGTTGTGCACCCATTACCCATAACCAAAAAAAAAAAAAAATCAGACACAACTACACCTAGATACCTCCAAATTCTAAAATAACGTCCAGTACTAGTGTTCAATGGAGGAGATCGACCAAAGTCAGATGGCGCTTTACATATATATGCCTAGAAACAGAGGGACCAGGGCATATATATCTATGTACGTATAATTAAGATAGATAACCTAGTTGATCCTCAAGAACCCTAGAGGAATAGAACTTATATGATCTCCTATATATGCATGGAGTAGAACAATCGGACGGTGTCTTTCTTGGCCTCTTTTCTTTTTAAGATCAATGCCTTGTTAGCTTTTTGAGAGCCACTTTATTCCCGAAAGATGGAAGCTTCTTACTATAAATTAAAACCATCAATGATGATGTACAAGAGTACAACTAGACAAAGTAAATGAAGCACAGGACAAAGCCAGTAGTAAACAATGGAAACATGCATGCATGGTACTATATATTTTGTGCATATATGATGCTCGTGGTCATTTTAAAAATGATTGATCGAGATATATAAAATTATATAACGAATTGGCTAGCTACAATCCTACAACATAGACATGTATGTTTTGGATTAATGGTCATGCAAGAACATGATTCCATAACGAATTGGAAACAGATCGAAGATGATCTGCCGACTAGGACACTTTGATCTCATATATGCATGGCCATCCATTCAATATACGTTTGCAACTTTTATCTACAAAAAACTTGGTTTGCTGCTGGCCTCTCCTTCATCTGCATCCTCTGTTTGGATGGGACCAATGCTCTACTACTGTTCTTTAATTTACACACCCACTAACAACTAGCTTTGCACAAATTAAGCTATAGCATCGTGATACATAGATCTGGTCCCGGCACAGGAGCAAATTAAATATTTATGCCTGCATTTGTTCTTGTAGAAAAAGAAATTATGTGTATCAAGATATTCCATCCATCCCCACCTGCTGTATTTCAAAAGAATTATACAAACAAAAAGGGTTAGAAATAATAAGATTAGATACCAGAAGAAATTAAAACATTTAGTCCGAGGAGCAAGCACCTACACTACTTATAACGCCTCATGTATCCTACATAACTAGAGTACTGTTTTGGTGTTGTGCGTTATGTATGTGAGGGTTACTAGTACTATAGACTTACATGCAGTGGCAGAGCTAGACTCTAGACATGGAGGAGACAAAAAGAGTTGGAGGGGACTAATTAATACACCTTTATTAAGCTTATTTACTCTAGTTACTTGAATGATCCAATGTAAAAAAGAAATTGTTGGAGGGGGGTGAGGCCATTGGCCACTACTTATATGTGGGCTTACCTTTTGTAGATTCTGCATGTCAGTGATTCATACTTAAACAATACTGATCAATTCTTTCGATTGTTCAAAATCCACCTCCCTCAATTGGTTTTAGTATTATTGTAGCATTGCAGAGTATTTGTGTCAGTTCATTTCTCTCATGTACTGCTCAATGTAATAACCACCCTCTTCCTTTCTTAGTTGCTAAGTGAGAGAAATGAGCTCTTAGCAGGTGCCACAACACCACATGAGGGCTGACGGAGATTGAGGAAGCAAAGGCCCAATATGATGTCGTTGTCGCGACCCGGCTCATTGCCTATGGTTTGGATGGATGAATAAGGGATAGAAAGTGCCACTGGGGTAGGGATTGATAATATTACTACCGTGCCAGTCATCACTAGCGGGCTGTACTTGTGGAGCGTTACAAATATCCTTGCTCATTTGTAATTTCTTAGGATTTGCTAGGCCATCACATATATCAGTTTATCTGTAATTAACGACTCCACGCTGTGCAACAATTATACACCTACCTGCACTTCACAACCCTCCAACTCTATATATGCTACAATATTTTGTTTTATACACGAAATGTTGATGGGTAACAGTAAACCGTTACAGATGAGTTGTTAGAGATATACGGTGGGTTTTGAAGTAGTGTTAAAACGAGAGTGATAAGTATCGCCATCGGTTTACCGACAATGATTAATTGTTCGGTTTGAATTGATGTTTTTGTTGTCGTGCATATACCTATGCATGGGCCCATAAAAACATCGACCTTTAATTTCTTTTGTAGATGATGATCAGGATACACCACAATCCAATTAAAAGTAGACGACCGATCAGCTAATTAATCAACAATGTGTAGAATCAAGGTTTTGATTTATATTTTTGTGATGAACAATTGACACTTGAATTTTAAATTGATTTTGAGTTGATTTGGTGAAGAGGTGTGGCCTCGGGATGAGGCCGGTCAGACCGGCCGGGCGGTCTGACCGGCCGGGCGGTCTGACCGGCCGGTGCGGTCTGATGGGCGATCCAGAAGAGATATCGGACTCGGATTGTTGGGCCGGTTCGACCGGCGTGTAGTACCTGGTCAGACCGGCTGAGCCCGAATAGGATTGATTTTGGGTTGTTTTCTTGGATTGCAAGTTTCTTTCGTGGATATGATTTGATTATGGTTTCTATTCGTGGATAATTCTGTTGTGTGCAAATGATGAGTCAAGTTGGTGAAAACTTGGGCTCGGTTATGGTTTCTTGGTTGTTTCATGTGTAGNTTGGTGAAAACTTGGGCTCGGTTATGGTTTCTTGGTTGTTTCATGTGTAGGTATCGCTTGAGGCCTCGAGAGAGTATTGCCGGTGATGGATCGGAGTCGACTTGGGAGAAGTTGATCCAGAGGATCAAGAGATAACGCGGGATACTAAAAGGCTAGAGGATAATGCACGTGGAGGTAAAGATTCCATATGGCATACAAGAGAGATTGTGTGCGTATGGAAGTTGAAGTCAAATTTGGAAAGAGTCCAAATTTGGAAAGGATGAGTTGTTTACTTGTATGAATAGGATTTCTAAGGGAGTAGGACTTCTAATACTAATACAAGTAGGATTCGTGGCTTTGCACAGCCATGTCTATGGGTATAAATATATGAGGGGTGTGCCTCATGTATCAGTTTTGTGAGAGAAGAGAAGATCTAGGGTTTAGCCTAGGGTTTTGGCTTGAGGTCGAATTTAGAGAGAGGAGTGTTGTTGTTGCACTTTGTAAACACATATTGAAGCAATAAAGTTGATCTATATCTACAAGTTCTTCGATATTGTGTGCTTGGTGGTGGTTTCAGGGCCCTGACGGTCAGACCGCTGACGTCGGCGCGGTCAGACCGACGTTGCGGTTAGACCGGAGGTGTAGGCGCGGTCAGACCGGCTATACGGTCAGACCGGCTATACGGTCAGACCGGCCTAGACACTACGGTCAGACCGGCTTGCGACAAAGAGAAGGTAATTTTTATTCCACGAAAAATTACTGGTTTTAGGTGTTCCAACTATTCACCCCTCCTCTAGTTGGTTGTCTTCTTGTTTTCGATCCTACACAATGCATGCATGCACGCTTGATTTGACAGGGCTACTATACACAACATATAGGCTTTTGTTCAGTATATATGTGACAACTGTCAACAAGCTACAAGTGATCTCTGATCATCAGGAAGCTGCTGGTCTAGAGCTTGCTGCGTACAGATGTTTGGCTGCCAGCCATGGATGCGTCCAATCTAGCTAAAGAGAAACGGACGCATCGCCGGCCCATGCTTGTGGTTGTGGGAGCAACGTATACTGCTGCTATAGCTAACTAGCTTTACTTTTGATCGCCTGATCTCGATGGATCATCTGAACATGCTGTCATCTATCAGAAGATTTTAGCTCTAGCTTTAGTTACATTACATGCATACCATCATCTTTAATTTGTGTCTCGATGATCACGATCAGTACAAGCTAGCTAGCTAGCTAACCAAATGCACGCAAAAAGGATGCGGCTTTTGTGTCATCTACATCTCGATCGAAATGCAGGAACGCAACAACCAATGTATGCTTAATTAGCCGCACCCAAGTTCATGAATGAGCCACATGCCGACAGATCGTGCAAATGCCTCTAAAGGTTTCTCCTTTGATTTAGTGTGTTGCTTTGAAGGAGACTGAATCTGACACTATCCATGCATGCAAAACAAAGCACCGGGAAGGTTTGCAAATACTATGAAAAAGGAAGTAATGTTTAGCTGAAAGCATCATAAGGTCGCTGCAACTACGCTGACACCTTAGCTGAAACAACGAACCGGAAGATCAACGGGCTAGATATTCATGTCAAAATACTGTACGTAACACGCAAAAAGAAAGTTGAGAAGATAGTGGAAAAAACTTTGATCTTTAATTTAGTCGGCTAAACATATCATAGTAAAGAAGCTCCATCTAAAAATAAAACCATTTAATTAAGCTGAGATGTGACGTATTCTAATACAACGAATCTGGACTCAAGATTCGTTGTATTAGGATATGTCACATCCCATCCCAACACAAGTAATTATTTTTGGACGGAGAAAGTAGTATTAAACTTCCTACCAATTACTCAGTCCATTCGATATATGATGTTGTTTTTCACTTTTCGAAGCCAAACAAGCTTTGGTTTACTCCCTTCCATTTGAAAATAAGTTATGTAGCATAGGTAAGGTTTGAAATGAAGTTACTAGAATTGCCCCCCATTAAGTGATGTAGTTTTAGGACTCAGGAGTGAGAGGATGGTTTGGGTGGAATGGAGAAAATTTTGAATTTGAAATAACTGATGAGACAACAAATGCTCCAAGTGACAAATATTTTAGGACAAATTTTAAACTAAAATGGTACTAAGTATGGAGGGAGTAGGGTGATTTTTGTTAAGCACACAAATAAAACCAATACTTTTCAATGACTGACCAAGGGAAAAAGATTAAATTTAAATATAAAAAATAGAACAGTAACATGAGAAAGAAAGGGAAACATTGGCCAGCATAAAAAAAATTTTCTTCCTATTTCAATATGAGGTATTGTTGACTTTATTAATTAATTGGTTTGATCAAATAAATCTATTGTGCTCTCTGGTAGTAGAATACCAGTAAAAGTAATCTCGATCATTAATTTATTATCTGTTATTGATAAAATATTTTATTATCACTAGTTGAGATAGAGTATAAATATAGATGATAATTAGATCGGAAAATATGAATGAATGAGATTGATTATATATTATACTAGTAGACCACCTCATGACGAAACTACATCGATATATAGCTATTTCTCACTAAGAAATTAGAGTGGACAACACTTTAGACAGAGGTGATAATATTTTAGTGTTAATATAACTAACATATATCAATGGTTGAGATTGTTTATTCTAGTGATAATACTGACACTAGAAAACTACTAGGGTAAAAGAACACCGCAGGGAGGCTAGCTCTAAATTTAAATTTAAGTAACATGGTAGTATAAGATAGAAAAATGGTTGAGATAGGCTATGGTCTTGATGACCACTTGGAGAAGAGGGCCATCAACCACACACATGGAAGAGAATGCATGCCGGCTGGTGTGGGGGGAAGAATGACCACCTGTTCGGGTGTCTTCTTCCCCTCATTTGTCAGCATCGATCATGAAGGCACAACGTCTAGTTATATCTGTTCAACATGGGCTTAACCCAGCCGGCCCGAAAAAGCCCAAGCCCGGCCTAGCCCGATCATGCTTCGCGCCGGGCTCGGGCCTGAAAAGTGCAGCCCGCCGGCCCAAAAAAGCCCAATATCTTTGAAAAAAACTCGAGAAAGCCTGGCCCGGTCTAGGGGTCGGGCCGGGCTCGGGCTTTGATTTTTTGCAAATTCGCCGGGCTGGGCCGCGCTCGGGCCTTGGGTTTTTAGACTGAAGCCCAGCCCAAAGCCCGAAAAAGCCCGAGATTGAACAGGTCTACGTCTAGTCCTTACATCATCGCTCCTAGCTAGTCCTTAATTTGCGAGGGGTTTTGATTCATGCAAATATTCAGAATTTTTAGCTTCAAAAATAGTTTAAATTGTCATTCAGATTTTAAGACGCGGAGGTTACATAGCCTAGAAAATAAACTAACTAATAAATATAAGAGTTATCTAAATTCTCACCAGTTACTCTCTAACTCGTCCGTAATCTCGACATCTCGACGGCCTTACTTTTTCATCATATCTGCATTCTTCTTATCAAATATACTTAAGCCAATAAGGTTAGCAGTAGCACCACACGTAACACGTAGGACTCGTTTACATGTATTATTTGCAAACTATAATGACGTAAAAAATTAGAAGTTAGCTATATATCATTTGACTAGCTTAAAAATAATCAATTGTAACTCTAGTACTACAATTTAGATATAACTACAGCGTAACTACATTTGTATATACCTTGTATTAAAATCACGCAAAATCAGCTTAGCTTGTTGGTTGGTTGGTGACTCGTGTTGTGAGAGGTCGCAAGATTGATCCTTGCCTCCAGCATATGCTTCTTTCCAGATTTTTCTCTCCGTACGCACACATCGATGCATATCCGACGGCTAGAAATTTGACTATTCTTTTAGGTACAAACTGTCGATTGTTTTTTATAATTCGAGAAAGGTAACTCCTATGACTAGTATCAAGTAACTAAAAGTATTTTTTTCGTGTGCTATAGATAGGACGTTTTTGCATTAGCCGAAAATCCCCAAATCAAATGGGCAGAACATGTGAGTATATATGTGACAATGTATGCGAATCACCTGAAACAAAAGACGATGATTTGTAGAGATAGCGACATTTAAGCCATAGCAACTAGATGCTCGCGTATTTGGATTGAGTTCCATTATGTATAAGAAAGGTGCTAGCATATTCGATCCCTCCAATTCTGCTCTGTGACAAACGTTTATCTTCCTCCTGTGGAACGAAATGTTGTGCAAGGAGGAGGAGATCGATCAGGCCATGATGAATTAGGTGGTGAGAATGGAGTGTGGAACAGCCAAATTAAGGTGCCAAATTAAGTTGGTCCCGGTCGGATATCTTGTTATTCCTCTACACTACCTTCTCAAACTGTAACTAGACCAACATAGCCTGACATTTTCTAGAATTTAGTTATGCTCTAACTTTATTTCATAACTAACTTGCTCTCTTAGGTTTCCGCCGAGATCTTGGTACGTATTTTCCTTATTGACGTCGTGCAAGATCAAAATTTGACATCTCAATTAATCATCTAATCAAGTGTGCAATTTTACGTGACTGTCTTAAAGCGAAAAAGGACATGGACAATATATATCAGGAACAGTATCTTGATATTTCCTTAGTATATATACATGTATACAGCTAAACCTTATCTTACGGTTTACACTATCCCGAATTCCAAAGGCTTGGAGCTTATTGCAATCAGCAAGATCTAGCTAGCTAGTCAGCTCTACCGGACTACAGTGCACTCTACTAGCTAGATATCCTATGAAACAAGTTCCAAAGACACAAGTCAAACATATAACAGTGCATTCAAACATTTCATAGTAGATTATCTACGTTGATATACCCTTTTGCACCAATTTAATTGACTTGCAATTTTCTTTATTTTCGCTAAAGCCGGGTGCATCAGCAGCTAGCTTAGGTAGCACACGTCCCATCCATTTCTTTTTGCCTCTCAATTTTTTTCCTTTTGCTAAAGCTAAAGAGGAACCAAAGCTGTGGCGCCAGCTCAAAGGGTCGTATCTCTCGCCGAATCTTTAATTTCATGCTGGTATATATGACTATATGCCTCAAATAATATGCGGTAAAACTTTATTCTACTTGCTAGTATACAAGCTAGGGATTTTATAATGATATGTTTTAAATAGAAATTCGGGACATATATATGTGGACCAGGTATCTATTTGTAGTATGGTATATTATATATGTACCATTCATCGGTCGTATTGGTAGAACAAATTTAACATATATATATGTGTGTGTTTTACAACAAGTATAGAAACAATTATTCACACATCAATTCTGTCATCTGTGTAACTGATGACAATAGAAATAATATGTATGGTCTATTTGATGAGAAAAAAGATAGACGGGTCTAAATCATTTTTACTACTAGTGGAGACCACTGTCAAGTTGACACTTATCAATTATGAATTAAGTGCTTGCAGTATTACAGTGTGCAGCACAAGATAATATTATTTTAGCATTTACCTATAGCATGGTGGCACTACAATAGCTAGCACACATACTATTAGCGTTTCTAAGTGGATCTCACTGACACATGTACATGGCAGTGGTCATATATATATATATATATATATATATATATATATATAATCTATTATGAGCCAGGGCGCAATGGCTGTGATGGTTGTGCAGACCCATCTGTATTTTATTCTAAGACTAGTAAATACAGTAAAGCTTGCTTACCAGATCCTAATTTGTAACTAATGCACGATGAGTTGATTACCATAGTTGATTGTTGGTTGTAGATTTGAGAGTTTTCACCTAAATTAATTTGCAGGTTTAATATGCCTTTTATTAAATCAAGTAAATAAATCCATAATTTCGGATATAGATTGGATATATTTGGTTATAATGCGGTATTCACTTTAAATACATTAAAACAAAAAGTAAATTTTTAATTTGATATTTACTATATTTACTTCAGGAATTAATTTGAGTAAATGATCAGTATACTACTTTGATCACGCAAGTACCGCAAATCATTAATTAGCCTTCTAATTTGTAATGTGTATCTGCTTGTTAAGTCACTTATAATGGCCATTTGTGGGGCCCATGGGAACATGATTTATTCTGTTATGCTCGGTTCTCTAGATGTACTACATGTTAATGATCTGCATGTGTTATTAAGGAGCAGACTGCGTGATTAAAGGAGCAAATCCCATGCATGCACGCATCAGCCAAAACTGAAGGAAGTAGTAGTGGGGTAGTAAAGGACGTGGGCCACCTAACTATGGAAATAAAGTATGTGGTATGAGCTAATGAAGGAAGTAAATATCATGTTACCGTATTTACGTGATGGATTTAAGGGCACGTATGGGTCTG
>CM002478.1:2961305-2995865 GCA_000325765.3 Leersia perrieri
ATCTCCTCCATCTTTGCATGCACCATGGCTGTCCTAAACATATAAACACATACATTATGAGGTAGTGTCATATTCTTGATTCGATTAAATTGGCACTTGTTATGAAACGAGACCACCTGTGGGTATATGATGTGATCAATGGTTGTATCTGTCGTAGCCATGGTCACATCATCAAAACTCTGGATAAAGAAGAAAGTTATTGGATGATGCTAGAGTAGTAATCAATAATATAGACATGGTGTCTAAATCAGAGGTTGCCTTTGTTTGTTTTGTGCTCCACGGGTTGTAGAGGTAAGCTGTAGGTGGTGACAGCCCTATATTCCGTCCTTGTGATCATCCATATTCGGGTATATTATAGAGTTGTAGGTCGGACTCAACTACATAACTGGAGGAGAGTCAATGCCCAAAGATGTTGATAGAGTTTTACCTTAACTTAATTCATGGATCTTAACCCATAGAAATTCTTTCTATCCTCTATTCACAATTTAGTTGTTGTCCTTGGATGAACCTTGGGTTACTCTAATGTGAAGTGCTACAATGGTATTCCGTGTGTTTGTAGATTTATCGAAGAAATACCAACAACTGAAAGGTCCTCGCATCAGTGACAGGATTCTTTTTTAAACAACTTATCGATATAAATTCTAATATTTCACATTATATTTTAAACTAAAAATTTAAACCACATAAAATTTCAAACTACTAGAGAACTTAAACTACAGAAAGGTACATTCTATGTACTGCTCTTCACCGGGGGCTAACCACCATATTGTTGTTCTGATGTGCATGGCACTAATATCAGGAGGCGTTGATCCTCCCACGGGTTAACCACTATTTACATCAAAATGCACTAATCCTCTCCCACAACGACGCCATCGTACCGACCACCACCATGTTGATCAATATCGCATCAACCATCTCTTCCACTGCCACACCTTTGAATTCCTGACAAAGTGTTGTGGGGGTCTCCCCTGCAGTCCTTTGTTCAAAAAAAATTCCAACCAAATTCTTGGAATAGTGTCAACTCAGTAAAAGTTTTCGATATTCATGAGGTTCTTTCAGGTGTGAAACTAAATTTGCTTTCTTGAAACCTAAAAGGCGGCATGCTTTCGGCCATATGGTCGTTGTTATTATCATGATGTTGTCCTCCCTCCTCTTAGTACTTCAACTTAGACGAAGAAGTGTTTGTCGTCGGTCCTAATACGTATCCCCTGAAATTGGTGCCAACTGGGGATAGAGTAATCCAACCATAATTACCGTCGGATTCGTCGTTGGTAGTTATGTAAGGTGGGTACCACAGCGAGGATGACAATGCCACACATAGGTGAAAAATTAAAGAGAGGGTACAATAGGGTGAAGCGAACAACATTGCACTATTTTTATGGAAAAATAAGGTAGAGATGAGAATCATGAATTGCTAGTAATCGCTGATGGTTGTTGACTTTGTACAACTCCACTGGACGCGCTACGACTATATAGCCTACTCAGCCATATGACGGTGAATCATTTTTGGGGCCTTATAAACACTGCTAATCACACTATAGGAATTGGCTGTGTTTGAAGTCATTACCTTAAACGTAAGGAGAGGGATGCCTAAGGCCAGGCATGCGACTGAAATGAAGTTATAACAAGCAGCCGTACTGGAAGGTGTTGTTAGATCCATTACCACCTTTTCAGGAGAGGTGGAGAATGATAATATAGGAAGTGCAAAAACAAAAATGATTGATACTTCATCTGTCCTAAAATAAATGAATTCCTGACTATAAACCTAGACATAGCCTATGTCCATATTTATAGGTATGAATTCGTTTATTTTTTGATGGAGTGAGTAAATAAGAAGCTTGCACTACTTAATTAGACTTGACAGCTATGCTATGAGAAGTACCGTTGGAAAATATTCTCACCCACAGGGAAGCTCTCCAAAAGTGTGGTAGTGTGTTGGCTTTTTCTAAAATAGTTTCTTTTTTTTTGAGCGGTTCAAAAACAGTTTCTTGTTTACACAAGCACGCACATGTATGTACATGTAGTCCCCTGCAAACAGTGACGGTGTATTTATATATATCGGTAGTGCTGGGACCAGGCCTGACGTTTCGGCATCATATCACAAGCAGAGCAAAAGTGTGGAGGAAAAGCTAAATCATGCAAAGCTTTAGTAAAAAGATTAATTCCTATGGTGGAGGACCCTCTCACCACCCTCCATTACGAAAACTAGGATATACCAAATCAATAAGGTTATTTAATGACATGCGCAATGATGTCATTTTCATATCCCTTCTTCGAATTAAGCAGATACCATGGTGGGGGTCAAAATCAGTTTTGTTATCATATATACACCAAATGACCAACATGGGGGACAAAAGATCAAAGGCGAAAGTGCTCCTTTTTCTCTTTAGTATTTCCAGATTATGCCCTTGCATCTCCTGTGTGCTCAACCACAACTAATATAATGGGTAATTAGTTTAAACATGTAATGTAGAATTAAGTGGAGCAGTAATTATTAATTAACCACCAAAGCCTTCATCCTATTGGGGGTATCAAGGCTAATTAGGGCATATACGATATAGCTAGCACAAAGGTTATCATGAAAGTAACCACTGGCAAATAGTATTGCAAGTTTGACGACATATCACTTTCACCTCTCTATTGTTAATCTTTTGTTGTGTCATTGATGGCTTGACCACACACATTGCCAGTTGATGGCATGCTATATCTAATTAATTAACTGTTCGTCTGAGACTGACTGCTCGATTTTGCTCGCTTTCTCCAAAATAAAACAATCCCATGAGTTCCCCAAAATAACTCATATGGCTTATTGCGTAGCCCTATATTATGAATCTAGAAGTGTATACCTTCACTACACATTAATTAGCTACCTATCCACAAATACTAAATTTGTATCAATGGAAACACTATAGTATATTTTCCCTCACCACAAAAGTTGGTTCGGGTTGTGGGGTTTTAGTTTATTTTGGAACAGAGTACCGTATTATTACACAATTTAACTACCAGAAGACTGTGTGGGTCAAGCTCTCGTGCATGCGTTCGATCACGTGGATAATAAAATGCGGGTCTTAAACCAGGCAAGCTAGTAATGGTGAAAATATAGTCACATCTAAAAATTCAGAATTCGAATAGGTTTATATTTATAGATCTTTAGAAGCACCTAAGCTAGCTAACAAGGATGCTTTCGGAAATTTCATTGCCCCCCCTCCTGGTTAGCAGTAACTAGGGGTGAAAACAGAACGGGTATTTCCCGCCCGCCCGCCCGACCCGAGGCTCACGGGAACGGGAAGGATACGGGAGAGGAAAATAAATATCCGGTACTATCCGAGTCCGAACTCGAATCAAAAAAATATATGGGTTAGGATATGGGAAGAGTGATATCCGCCCGTACGACCCATATAAAAAATTATTGTAAATACATCTATAAACATGATAAACTATTGGCTAATTACTATTTTAGGAGCTCATGGCTAATATTTTATATCATCTTCACATTTGTTTAACACGCTAATTGACTCCTTAAATTTAGTATATATGATTTTTAAAGTATAAATAGATACCCGTTTTAAAATCCGATTCCAAAGAAAAATATGGGTTAGGATACGGGAAGAGCAGTATGTTACCCGACCCGATCCGTACCCGTTTCCGAATTTAAACGGAAATTTGGGTTAGGATACGGGAATGCTAGGATCCGACCGTACCCGACCCGATTTCACCCCTAGCAGTAACAACTTAATTCATAAATATCAGTTTTTTGAAAATTCTCCATGAATTTGGTCAGATTTTATTCAACTTTGATCGAAATTTGCTTAGAATTTAAATAACCACGTTCCAAAGTTTTCCAATTTTTTTGAGATTTTTGAGATTCCGGAAATCTCATTACGCCCAGTAGAAACCCTCAAAACAAAATTGAAAACACTGGTTCAGACTACATAAGTAGTTGTATTCTAGTGTCAATATTAATTACTCGAATATAAACAACTCTCTCTCACACACACTCTCTCCCTCTTTCTCTCAAGAAAAGGCTCACATGGTGTATATATGTAGTGGGAACCTAAATTAGTCTTTTCTTATTTGTTTAATGTAACATTAGATAGTGATCAGGTAGCTTAATAACCTTTAATATGCTGCAATCTACAAATTCTGTTTGAATAATTTCAGAAAGAAAACAATTCTGTTTCACTGCACTGGATCGATGGATCCTTGCAAAAGCACAGGATCCTACAATAATTAAGGAGATAAGGAATATGGCATATATGCATACATAAACATGCATGAATGAACGAAGACTTCGCCCGATTTTTCCATGTCACCTCAATGTATTTTCAACAGTTGATGAACCTATTGATATTGGCATATTTATTATCACCAGCATCCGAAAATTGCGGTGCTTCTCATACATAGAAAGATAGAAAAAGTTTCTCTTTCCAAAATTGAACTGCTATATAGCATATAATATATTCCCGGGGCCGGCAAAACACTCCCTACATGCAATGTACAGTGCATTTTAATGATGCATGGCGGGATAAAGCAAAGATGCTCACATATCCAGGGAGCAACTGTGCACTAACTAATAAACATACAGAAAGGCTATAATACGTTATACGTGCATTACATCGATCATTTCTTCAGGAAAAGAAACATAACATACACATCTCTCCTGTACATAGACTACCTAGCTAGCTCTTTTATGCTGCTGCTAATTATAATGCACGTTCTATGGCTAAGGAGGCAAAATCTGGTTGGCCCCCCGGGCCAAGGATGTACTAGTACTGATCATATAATAATATTTGACGAGTATGGTGTGCATTTGTTCCAAGGACTCGTTCGATTCAGGTACCGGTGAAAAAATCCGGTCGTTCTCCGTGAGCACGTTTTTCAAACGGCTAAACGGTATATTTTAAAAAAATTATATATGAAAGTTGTTAAAAAAAATCAGATAAATCCATTTTTTAAATTTTTAATAGTTAATATTCAATTAATCATATACTAATGACTTGTCTCGTTTTGCGTGAAAAAAAAAATCCAAACTATCCATTCAGTTTCAAACGCGGCCTAAATCTGTGTACATATTAATTCGTTTGAAATTTCGACATGTTAATGAATTTACTAGTAACTGAATCTATATACATAGAGCAACTTCACTATCTATATATATGGGAGGTACATTTCCAGAGGAATCAAAATTTAATTTTCTAGTGTAACAATTCGATACATGTGGTACGTCGTACCATTCCACATTCTCAATAACTGTAAAAGTATCACTACCATCTCTGATGCTATCTATATATACTTAGTTTGATCCGTGTAATTTGGTACTAAAATGTTTTTGCAAGGCAATGGATCCCTAGCATAAAAGTATATTATTTGTCAGCGGACGCGCGTGCATGCTCCATTTTGCTTCCGGATTGAGTGATGGGTACACCCATGTAGTTCCAAGTATCACTCAATTAGGTATATGGCCAGCTTATTGCGCTAGCCGGTCCATGGAATATATTGTGGCCAAACTCTCGCATCGTCATTAATTGTATAGCTCTGGATAATTCATATATATCATGATGATGGCTTTATTTTGGAATCGATGGATTGCAATTTCATTGACATTGATATAGTGCATGGTCTAGGCCAGTATCGTTCGGCTAGTAATTAAAGCGCAATGGTCCTAGCGATATATACTACTAGCTTGCTACTTCGATCTTGTCACAACGGTGCAAGCATGCGTGCCCAAGATATATAACCGACCTATGGTCCATATTTATCGCATAAAAATAAGATATTTCTACTGATAAATAGACTTTTAGTATAACGAGAAATTTTACGGCTATGTAGAGATACTAAAATGTTTACTGTAAAATTTGGTACCTGTCCTGCTGTCCCCTGGTCATGGTACGTAAAGTAATGACATAACTAAAATTTACACTTATGACACTTCCTGCTGACTAGATTATTAAGACATTACCGAATTTTATAGAAAAAATGTGCACCACATGATATCTTCTCAAAAACCATAAAATCGGTAATATGCTAATTATTGCTTCATAATGCGATGGTAACTTATGTTAATATATTTTCACTCTTTTTTTATATATGCTCTTAAAATAGTTTTCATACACGGTCTTTAAGAATATAATTCTGACCATTATTTGTAGAGTAATTTTATGGCCCCTGATATGAGATTAATTATAGGAGATGTGCCATATTATTATGTAAAATTTGTTACTCTAGGGCACTCGAGGTATAGGAGAGAATGTTGGCCCATAGGCGGGAGCCCAACCTAATCCGGGAGGAAATCTTTCTACACCCCAAAAGCTAGCCCATGAGGTGAGAGACTTTCCCACTTATAAGTTGGTGCCACTCCCCCTAAACTTTCAATGTGGGACTATTCCCAACAATCTCCCCCGTCACACATTGGTGCACCCCATCTCTGACCAACCTGACACACGGGCCCATACGGGACTCACACCCACCGCCCCCTGACCGGCCTGACACACGGGCTCAGGTCCACTGACCGGGTTTCACACCCACGGTCCACTGACCAGCCCCACACACAGGCTCAGGTCCACTAACCGGGTTCCACAACCACGGTCCTCAAGGCTTTGCGCCTACCACCCAACTGTGCACGAGCCAAGAGATTGTGGGTCCAGCTCTGATACTATTTGTTGGCCCATAGGCGGGAGCCCAACCCAACCCGGGAGGAAATCTTTCTGCACTCCAAAAGCTAGCCCATAAGATGAGAGACTTCTTCCACTTATAAGTTGGTGCCACTCCCCCTAAACTTTTAATGTGGGACTATTCCCGATAGAGAACAGAATTTATAACTCCTCTTTCATCGGCATGGCCCGAGTGGTTGATGGCCATGTGCAACCCAATACTATTCAGGTTAGCGATAAGATTGAATCGTAGCTTATTTCTCTTCCCTAGCTGCTAATGTTGTTCAGGTATATATCCTCCCAATGGTATTTATCCCGTCATAGCTTCGGGTTATGACATCCTAATGTACAATATTTCATGAGTATAGTTAGAATATTTACCTCCACGGGTGAGTGTCGAATAAAATGAAATACAAATTGACCAGACTCGTAACTAAGAACATCGATCGGTGTGAACCGGCAGTGCTACTCTATGGCTGTCGGTTCTTACCGACTTGGCAGTCATGGTCTGACATAGAGATAGGCTTTTTTTTTTTCCTAACTAGTGATAAATCGGACCAGAGACAGCACGTCTCATGAATTGATCAGTACTACTACGGAACCACAGGCTGGCCAAGCTTTGGCACTTAACAAAAGTTAGCCATGGAAATTGAAGAAAATGATTTGAACTGCCAGCCGAGTCATTCCATCACATATAAAAGCCTCTGTCTTTTATTCTTTAGCATGTCGTCTGAACATTAAGCGTGACGGCTGATCAATGACATAGGGATAAAGTCAAGCTCCCTAGGATTTCCTGTCCACGAATGCTAAACTAAAGTCCACACAACACACATATCACCAAATCATCTCATATCATTTTGTCAGAAAGCACATTAATTCTTTCTCCCATAGATTGACAACGATCGAGACGTATTATTTAACGATCGAGGTTGTAACCACACACATGCAATCGGGGATAGCCAGCTAATTAGAGTCACATAACCAAAGTGCATCAGATAAACCATTCAGTATACGCACAAAGCTAGACTGAATTGCTTTTGTTTACATCAAAATGTCATATCTGCAAGGCATGGATAGATAGAGCCGTACACAATTGTATTTATCATGTGTTAATGAATACTGAATGCCTGATCTGTTCAGACAAGCTTACACGCTAGGTTGAATTTCATTTGTGAATTGATAAAGTCGTCTACATATTGGATTTATCATGTATGTCGAAGACCGCCCAATTGTTCCGATAGATTTATAGAGTAGCTATTGATTTATAATCGATAGAAACCATGCATAATTGGGTTTATGTTAATGTCTCCACTAGGTTGAATTTGGTATCGCATTAATATCAAGTGATCGACATCTAGCCAAAGGATATCCATGTGCACGGCATCGATTATTCCATATTCTTGGAATAGCTTCCAGCTGCTCCTTCAAACCTAGTTTCAATACCTTTTGAAATTTCGGCGCATGTACTTGTTTGTGATTTAAAGAAATCAATCTAAACCTTCCATATGAGAATATTCTTTTATATTTCTACTATAAATGGAGTGGCAGTAGAAATCAATTCAATCCCTTGATTAAAATAGATCTACGGTTTAGATTAGTTTCTAAGCAGTAGAGACCACCGGAGTAGGGCATTAAATGATTTATGTCATTTCATTTTTCACGTTAAAATCGTATTTTGTCTCTTTGTCATGATTATGTTTCTATCTTTTTAACACCCTTATACAAGAGGTGTGAGTGGCCTATAATTAAGCATCCTTGTTGATTTGGACTCTTGTAAAAGACAAAATTAAACAAGCAGACCAATTGATTGTGATGCCGACAGGGCAAGCACCAAGTTATGTAAGCCACCATTTGATCCCAGATAAATCCACGTACTGCATGCGTGGCCACCCTGCGCTACTTAACGACCTGAAATAATATCTCACTTTCACTGCCCAGTCACTCTCTAATCAAAGTAGCCAACGGAATAATTAGCTTTAATCCTTTTCTTCTTTTTTTTTTGGCCGTAACATATGCATGCTAGCTAGCTCGATCTGGATTGACTACTGATCGATCGATCGAATCTTCATTGGATCACCTCTTTATCAGTTTTAGTTCAGTGGAACAAAAAAGACTGATCAAGTACGTACTGCAAGTGTATGCATGCCGCTTGTCCAGAAGAAATAAAAAGAGAGAAGAGATTCATCAATTCCCATCAAATAATGTGGGAGTATATATACTAATGAACACTTCTTTTTAGAAGCATAAAGAAATGGCTCAGCGTTTCCAGAGTTGCAGAGTAGCCATAGCTTTTGTCGATTGATATATTGATCCTATCCGGATCAGAAAAATATCAGAAACTTAACTAGTTGGCCTCTCGTGTCGATCTACGGACAACATAGCTATCTATCCCTTGTGCTATAGCTAACAAGATACGATCGACTATCCGTATGATGACTAATTTATGTGCATGTTCATGGATCGTGCAGGCTCACTAAACCATGCGTAATACATATCTTGTATTGTTAATATCTGATCAAACATTTATGGGGCATGGCATATCTAGCGCAACAAACTCTGACGTAATCAGTGGTTGCATTGGCTGCTTTAAGATTTAATTTGCATGTAGCCTAAACAAATTAATTTGCATGCAAAGATATATATCACCACTACATTCGCTAGCACGATGACTGATCATGCATGCAAATATCTACTACCTCTATTTCATAATTTAAGGGTTTTGAATTTTTTAAAAAAATTACACAGTACAACCTAGACACTCACAACGCACGCACACTCACCCCTACGAACGCACGCACGCAAACCCTACCCTTGTGAGCATCTCCAAAGACTGGGCCAGTAAATTCTTAAGATTGACGAAGTCACCATGGGCGCCTCGCTGTCGACGGGTACGTCTCTTACCACTGAAAGCACAAAGCCGTTAAATCCTAAAAAATTCGTTCCCACGGGGAATCGAACCCAGGACCTCAGGTGCTACTGAGGCTCTAGTAACCACTAGGCTACAGGCCCGTTTGAAAAAAAATAAGTTGTACTTAAAATACTTTTGGTAATAAAGTAAATAAAAAAATAATATTTTCATAATTTTTTTAATAAAACTAATGGTCAAATGTTACGATAAAAAAGTCAAAACCCTTACATTATGAAACGGATATAAGACGAGTTAACTTGTAAACTAAAACATACAAACAAAATAGCGCAATAGCAACATACATTTTGTGAGGGTTATGGATTCAATTGAGCTCGGCTGGGCCTACCATATACCTAGTCTTATACAGAATCATATCTCGTATATAGGAGTTCTGGATAAGGATGGACGAAAAGAGTTCTATAAGGTAACTATAAGGACTACTCGAATGGTATACATATTGGTTTCACTGGTCCTACTTAGACAAAGAGATTTCTATTGGTATAAATACAAGACCCCCTAGGGGAGAAGAGGATCCACAGGCCAATATACAATTTAGAACATGTAGAAGACAGATACAAGCCAGAAGAGAGGAAGACCATCCTATTGTTGACCATAGGCCGCCATGTCGATGACCTTGTCGTCGACTACGAGCCGCCAAGTCGACGATAGCTAGATAGGTTACCTCATATATTGTACTTGTATGATACTAATGAACAAAGATCAAGACTGGCTTCGGCCAATAAGAGTAGGGCTATTACCTTATAGATAAGGGGTCCGAACCTGTATAAAAATCTTTGTCTCCATCTCTTTCAACTCAATCTCGCGTATACCTTGGTACAGACCGTCGGTGTTATGGACCCGGGGTATGACACATGGCCCCTTTGGCCCTAGCGGCCGCCACATGTAGGTCTGGCCCTGAGGGCCTAAGTGTGGCCAAAGCATTATACAAGAGAGTTTTTGGCTTGAGATGCCACGTGGCCGCTCCCGAAGGGGGTTGGGTCCGGAGATGTCCCAGGTTGTTGGATGTATGAAGGGCCGGACTCTTATCTCGCCCCCCTAGGTACAGGGGTCGGGTCCTTATTCTGACCCCCATCCATCAAACATAGGCGTCGTGCTCTTGCCCCGACTCCCATCCTTTAACACCGGGGTCGGGTTTCCATCCCGACCCCACTCGGGCAGCCTACACTCATGGAGTATTGATTGTCCAACGCCCAACCACAACATTCATTGTGATGGAAAGACGTGTAACACCCCAGAAAAACCATACAAACCTGGGATGTCACTAAACTACCCAACCTTGTCAAAATAATAAAATTTCGGCAGTAACTACTTTAATACAAAGAGGTTCGCGCAAGCATAAACATATACATACCAAGGTTATAGGCCAGAATATACTAATAGGCATAAACAACCTAAGAAAATTGATGAGCCCATGAGACTCAATTGTTTTATGACCACATCATAACATATATGAAACGAGTGAAATCATCACGTGTAAAAGTGTCGCTACTTCCATCCCCTCATGCAAACATGTCACATCAAGGTACCTAAAAAGACTATAAAGGGGTAAGAATAAATCTCAGCAAGCAAACTGCTTAAATAAGCTATTTAAATTACAAGTTCATTATATCAAAGATTTAATAAACGATAGTACACCATTATTTATTTATGACATAAAGAAATTCACAGATTTCATAACCTTATCCATGTAGATAACCCAAACCTGCATAGCTTCATAAGAAGAAAACCTTCTGAAGATAAATTCAATAAATATACAATGTATATATTCCAGAATACAAGAGTGCATATGCAAATGCAATGCAATGCCATGATAATTCTGCCTTCACACCCAACAAAGTGTGAAGCTGCATCGTATTACGGCAATATACGATATTGTACCAGTACGGTCGCAACCATAAGTATGCGACAAAAATCCATGCAATACAAATATAATGCCAATGTAATGCGATGCAAGATCACAAAAGAAAACCATGTCATGCCATAATCCTTGATACCACAACCATATTCCATCAAAATAAACACCATATAACATCATCCTTAAGATAGAGCATATATGAAACAAATCCATAACAATATAATCAACATAAACATTAATAAAAGTAAGCAACTTCTGTAGCATATAATGTCTTGGTTATTTATATAATCTCAAGATGGAGGTAGAATAAATAACAAGTCAAGTTGTAACTACCGTTACGTTTACTTGCCTTAAACCAAGAAGACATGGTTGCAAGCATGATCCGAAGCACCACTACCTATTTTAGCAAAAGAAACCTTAGCATACAAACACTCGAATGCATATAATACAATAGATACAAACTTATAGGCCATATCAAAAACTACAAAACAAAAAAAGTTGCTCTTGACTAACTACAGCACTGTCATTTCATATTTCTGTGTCTTTAAAAGTACAAATGGTATGCATACAAATAAATACATTATGGAGATCTACAGACAGAGATCTACAACGTTTATACAAAAAAAAACTATTATTTAATTCTGTCATTTAAAGGTACTAATCTATCTGCCTCAAAATTCAGACAGCAAGCAGTAAAAACTCTATATCTCAAGATTTAAAGATCCAATAATTATCTATTTTACTAATATGGAAAGCTAAAAATAATACCTACAACTTTTATTTTTGGCACGAAAGCTAATTCTTGTGTTTAGACCCTCTAAAAACAGTTTAATTTTATACTGTCCAGATTTCGTCAGAAATTATACCCATGAATTAAAACGTATATATCTCAGAAATTATCCAATGAAACAACTCCAAAATTGGCTGGACGATGCATCTTGATGTTATCTAGAACTTCTGTATTATAAGTTTTCATAGAAAAAGTCATCTTTAAGCCCTAATTGACGAAATACTAAACCCCTATAAATCTGCCTGCAAGCAGAATTACTAATCCGAATTATAGCATCCAAAACCCCAATTCTAATCGCATTAACCACGAATTAAAACCCTATACGTCACCCAAAACAGAGGAACCTCACCTAGGGTTTGCATGGAGACACCTTGAATAAGACGGGGAAACACCGGTCTAACCCACCAGCTTACTCCTCTTCCTCTCCGCACTCCGTTTTTCCACTCCAATTCTTGATTGGAGCTATGATGCAAGAGATCTATGGAGAAGAGAAAATATGGTGGAGAAGAGGGAGAGGGGCAGCACGGGAGAACACCGTAGGGGAGGGATCGGCGGCGTCGTGGGGGAAGGAAGGGGGAGAGTCGGCTCCCCTAGGGTAATTGGTGGGGGTTGGGTTGTTGGGCCTTGTCCTGAGTTGATTTGGCCCAAAACCAAAATGATTTTATTTCTTTAATTCTAGGGTATTACAGGTAGGGCTGAAAATAGAGCGGATAGTTTCCGTTCGATAAGGAGAAAAACGAATACGGATACAAGTCGAAGCGGATATTTTTCGAATAATTCGGATCCGGATACGAATACGGATAGTTTTTCTCGGATACGGATACGAATATGGTAACGCAGTTTCCAGCGGATTCGGATACGAATATGGATATCCGCAGAACACATAACATACCTCTTTCTCCTTTATTCTAGCCTACTTTCTCACTTCTTAAATGATATTTTAGCTTAAATCACTAGTGCATTTTGATAATATTACTTTTAACTTGTAACTATCTATTAAAATTAGATATACATTGATATCACTTCACCAACTTAGCATGTATTTACATCGGTTATGTCATATATGTTGAATTCAATCAATATTATTTATTTCATGATTGAAGTATTTATATCAAATAGCTAATTACATTTGAGAATTATTTATCTTACGAGCAATTTGAGTGGTTTAAATGTTCCGAGAAATATTTGTTTTCGTATTCGTGTCCGGTCTTATTCGATCCTTATTTATATTGGAAATAATTCGTATTTGTTTCCGTATCTGAGTTATTCGTATTCGTTTTCGCATCCGGCTAAAAATATTTAAACAAATACGGTACGGACAATATCCATCCGTATACGCTCCGTTTTCACCCTTAATTACAGGGCGCCTGATGCACGTCTTGCTGCATTAAATGCTGATGTAAGCTTGCGTCAACGTCATCATTCTCTCTGCCCAGAATAGGCGTGGGGGGACGAGAGCAGCGCCTCGGTGACCGCGCATGGCAGGGGCATCATTACGTTGATACCCTGTCTGCCACTAGTCACCATGGCATTAAATGCGGTTGGGAGATGTGAGCAGAGTAGTCGGTGACCCACGTGGGCCACTCGTCCCTAGGGAGTTCCGCTCCCCCACTCACTGGCTGGTGGGCCCTACGGGACAAGAAGGGCCTCGATTAGGCCACCTCAGCTCGCACCACCGTATAAATCCATCTTTTTACTATAGGGGTCGACACGCGTCCCCCACCAGGGAGCCTTGCGTGGCTACCAGAAGGCTGTATGTGGACATGAAGCAGCCATGTGCTGGCGTAGCAAGCTCCCCCTGGTAAAACCAAGGAAAAGATCGAGTTCCTTGCAGGCGAAGGATGTAAGCCACTGTGGTGTTCCTTGTACTATAAAAGGAGAACCAGGTTGACATTGACAAGGGTTGGAAGGTTGAAGAACCCTAGGATCTAGTCTAAAAACTCAGAGCTAGCAGTAGCCAACATAGCACAATCAGTTGATCTTCGACTGATTGTTGCACAAAAAAATCATCATACCAAATTCTTTGTAACTTGATTCTCAGTTGAAGTATAGACAACAGGAGTAGAGTATTACGCATATTACGGCATGAACCTGTATAAACCACTCATCTCACCAAAGGGGGGGTCGGGACCCCGACCCTCCCAGCTTTCTACGTTTCCTTCCTCACATCCCTCTCACGACCCTAACCCGCTTCCCCTGGGCTGAACAATCAAAGGGGCGTCCTCTGACACCCCGCTCGAGGAGTTTGCACTCCAACACCGAAGATTCCCATACCATGCAAATATCATAGTTGCGACCTCAGACGTCGACAGTGGCGCGCCAGATAGGAGGATTTTGGTGCTTCAAGGTTTTTGACGAGACGGGTTCAAGACATGAACTCTCCAACAACCTCTTATGTGTCGCGACACAAATCTTGTATGGCCCAGTCATGGTTGGAAGCGAGATCGGCACGGCCACGACTTCAAAAGACAACCCCTCGTCGACAATCCCTACCGTCTAGGGGAGAACGGGGCATCGACTGCAACAATGATCGAGAAACGGTCTCAAGCAGCCAAATTCCGTTCCTGTAACAGGAATCAGGTGCCGACAAGAACATCCTCTCGAAAACTATCTGCTCGGTGCACAATCTACAAAACATCCAAGCATTCTCCAGTGGATTGAACGGTGGTGCAACACGTAAAGGTCGAACTCGATGTCTGTTAGGAGCTTGGTATTTAGCGTACTTCACCAACATACACCACATAGAGTCCAATCCACAGATCCAACACCTACACCATCTTGTGTTGCAGGATCTTGCTCAAGACGACAACACCTGCCAAGATAAAGAGGTCCCAACACGTAGTCACGACCTCAGTCGACGTTTTGACATATTTACATTTAGAGTATAGTTTACAATGTACAAGCTAAGGTGCACTTGCATGCGGCGTCCAGCTAGTTGAGTTGGGTCATGTTTTACTGAGCTTCTAACAGCTGTAAGGAGTAAAAAAATATATGGTAAATTGCGCTCGCGGTATATGAATTTGACGAGTCGGAGTGATTTAGAAAATTGAACAAATTGGTTTATAGACTTACAAAGTATATGTATGTTTTCTAACTTGCGATGCCACGCATGCACATTTGACACGTAATCATGCAAATGACATTGGCAAGGCACTTCAATGGGCGGTGGAGCCCGTCTACCTAAGTTTCACAAACCGAAGCTCTAGATCAATATGATGCGAGGTCATGCCGCCATCTCTTCTCTAAAATTCTTGAATTGTTTTATCTTTTTCATGTAAATACTATATTTTTCTTATAAGGGCTTTGGCAAAGCAGTGTCGACCTCTCAGTTGGCAACCCCAAACATTCCGAGAAAACCAATCCAGCGTGGACTCCTCTCAAAGAACCAATTAACGGTTGCACGATGACATGACCAATTTTGTAATTGTGGCACCGGAAAATCCCACTTGCCATGTTTTTATATTAATAAGTACAAATTTCAAGTTTTTGCAGTACTCTGAACACACGCCATGTTTTTGTAGTGTGACGCAAGTTACTCAAAAGATCTTCAGCTCTTCGATACAACGTCGAGTCACCGATATATAGATCTATAGTATTTCACGTTTTAAAACCGAACAGCTATAACATGAAAAAATAAACTTAAGTAAAAGTTTACAAGTACTCCAGCATTGTAACCGCCATCGTCCATATATACGTCCATCCTTGCAAATTTCAGGATCTTATATTGTTTTGCCCAACATTAAGTGGTCCATCTGTAAAACTGCCCGTGCTTGCAGTTAACTATCAATATATCATCTATTGTGGCGCATTAGCCTCAGTTTTGTCTAAAAAACTCCACCTTCCAAAGTCCAAACAGGACAATTCCTCTCCTCACTCTTCCTGCCGACGGTCGATGATTACCCAGCTCCTGAAAGTAATGCCGGATTATGTAAGGATCCTCAGATTTCAGCCAAATTAGGCATATACTATTTTATCACTAAGTAGTAACAATCAACAACCTGCACTCAGGCTTAATGTAATCAATTAATAAATCTATATCAATCCGCAGATGCAGCTAATTTTGGTAGTGTGAATGCAGTACAAATATACTTGGCTGTGACCACACCAGCAGATCAGCTTGCTGTATTGCGGCGGCGACACGCGGAAAGTGAAGGCACACTCACCTCGACCGCGCGCCGCCATGGGACGCGTGGCGAGCGGCTTCGCCTGAATTGGAAGCTGCGTTGTCGCATACGTATTGCAGTATTTGCCGTCGTAGTATTCTTTTGTTGGATTTCAAGTGCAGGTGGCGCCCGTGTACGTACGTACGTAATGGACGAATTGTGTGTTGCCGCGAATTAGGTACATGCGTCTTTGATTAATTTGGAACTTTCCATTGCTTATTTTGAACAGGGTTGTCGTCTCTGACTATGCTAAAGCATTTCTTTTTGTATAATTAAGTAATTTGGTGCTTAATTTTATACTCCTATGTGTCTCATCTGTCGCTGTTTGGGGTAGTGGAATTTTAGCTTTTGCTAATATGTGATCTATAGATAGATAGATCCCAAAAGAACGTGGAATTGATACTGGAATTTGACACTTGTCTACTCAGCGCGTGCAGCTAAAGCGCGCGTTGAATTTTCAGCGTGTGCTACGGTATTTTTTTTTTTCTATCCTTTATGTATCTTTCAGGATTGAGATCGACGATCACCTATACAACCATCATTTTTTTTGCGGGGACCTATACAACCATCATTATTATTGGCAATACAAATCAAATATACGATGCCTGCCGTGTACTGTACATAATCGTTATGCCCTAATTAGATTTATGTCAGGCCTGCAGGTATAATGTTGCAGACTAGATAGTAATTGTTGACAAACTACCTCATTGCCCAAACTAAACACCTGGGAAAAATATTTAAATGTTTCCCTTACCTCTGTTGCCATTTTTAATTATTTCGGTGCATATATACTACTCAAATTCTTGGCTTAATTTTTTATCTCGTTGTTTGTGAGCAGGTTTTCAATCTGTTGTGTGTTATGTGCAAAAGAAATTTTATGTTGCTCTTTTAAAGAGAATTAAAAAACCATCTTTTTCAGTTTGCAAAAGTTAGTACCTAACTGTCCGTGAGTGGTATTGTTAGAAGGATAAAGCCTTATATATTGGTCTACCTTATCTTAGGAAGGGTGGAACTAAACTACCACACATGCCTCATGGCTACACTTAGGCCTATTCTTATCGGGTCAAGATGTGACAAAATATCATGCACTAATGTCTTGTCTTCTTTTCCATGAGACAAAAACATCAGCATACATGAGCCAAAACAAACGCAGCCTTAACTCTTTTGGATCGCAAGAATTTGTTTTTTAAAAAACTTAGTTGCTGATTTCCCACAAAAATCATCTCAAATGTATGGAAATTACGTTCCTAGCTTATTTAAGAGTAAATCATTAACTAAGGAAGTCATTTATACTCAATGCATCCATACATGTACCTATATAAGGCTCACTAAAACTCCAACTTCAGCCCAAGCCTGTATGATCACCACAAAATTAGGCCCATTTGTACCGGTACGTGATCACCATTTGTCCACTGTTCCAAAGGATAACGAAATTTGTGCTGGCGACGGCGCCGCATATAGCTGGAAAACAATCTCCAGTCAGCAGGCGGGGGCGCCGCAGGCGCAGCTCTCACTCCTCCAGCTCGCGTGCTCTCTGTTTCTTCTCATCACGAGACAGGAGGCCAATTATGCATCATTTTGGATAGATGGAAACTCCCACTACAAACACTTCAGAGTTGAGATGACAATTGACAACGCCTCTCTCGATGGATCTCCATGTCAACTATATACATCTCCAAAGATAGCATGGATAGTAGACACTGAACTTACTTTTTTCTCTGTTATTATCTTATCTTTTCTTAGATAATGGATTATCCGACCTTTACTTCAAATGAAACTACATCCAATTTATTACAATGTTCAAAGTTTCACTGAAAAAAATGATATCTTATGTCTCATCTTACACATGAATATCGAATTGTTGTACATTGCGCCCAACTCTCCTTTTGCACCGGTCATCGTATATTTCACTAAACATATATAAGAAACTTGGTGTCAAATAATTAAGAAGAAACTAAGTGTGAAACACAGAGTCCAACCTAGGCATGCAACAAACGCAGCACTGGTATGTTAAGACAAACTAAAGCAAAACAAGTGATCAAATGGTTGTGCCTATCAGAGTTGAAAAATAAACAGAGTCAACAACGTCGTATATTAAAAACAGGCGTGGAGCTAGCTAGCTAGGACTAGTACGTTACATTTGTTGTACATGCTAGGTTGTCGTATGGGACAAAAGTAAATAAAAGAGACAAAATGGTGTATGTATCTGTCAATCAAAGAATTGAGATGCGTCGGTGCATGTCTCAGTCCACGAACGCCCACTACTCACCGGCAGCAAGGAAGGAACGATCGAGGTGAGAGCATTATATTTGCAGACTGCAGACATGCAACGCCGGTCTGCCAGCCTCCTCACTCACATCGAGACAGATAACGTGAAAAAACTCATTGCTGTTACCATTATAGTTCAGCTAGTGCTTATTAGTGGACGATCCTTTCAATTCCATTCAGGAAGGTTGAACACCATTAATAGCCGTGTTCGTACAAAAACTAGCTTGATATGTTCAAACACGCTCTTATATATCCAGCATCTACCATTACCCACCCATTAAGTTAATTTTAGTGTCTAGCTTAGTTATAAAGATTACACTACATAAAATTCAACATCTACCATTAATTTCTTATCTAAACCAAATGGCATGACCTACCCAGGATGAATTCTTTCTCAAAATTGTTCAAATAGATAGATATCCAATATACTAGTCTACTGATTGTAACTGAAATTAGCATTGAACAATATAACACCCAACCCAGGCCTAATAGAGATCATGACTTGATGAAAAGAAACACACAGATAGAGATAAGTTGCCACAATATAACTATCGACGACAATGTAGCACATGCGTGTAGAAGAGGATGTCGACATGACCATGAAACGTAGCAGTAGGCGTTTAAACCTCGTTAACAAATATTATGACATCTATTTTTCTTGGTTGATCAATGGCTAATAAGATCAAAAAGTTTAGTGCTATTCCACAGTTTCGTTAAATTAATTTTCTAGCAGAAACAAGAAATCATAGTCCAACCAACGGAATAAGTACTATTCAAAGTTTTTAATGCATTTATAATTTGCAAATTTTCATATAACAGATTAAGGTCACAACACGCAGGTTGTAGGTTGAAGAGAAGTTGATAAGATTGTGCTATATGTTTCATGGCATTTTACGATTTTCAACGTTACTGTAACAAACATTTCTGCCCTCCGTGTTGTGTGGGCTTAGCTTGATTGTGACAAGGCTGTCATCGCCACCATTTCGATCACTAACCCATATATTTGTGTTGTTGCATTAATAGTGGACCAGCTAGTACGGCTGATCATGCGACCACGAGCTAGCTATTAGTAACTTCGAAGTTTCTGATACCGCCCTCGTTCAATTTATTTTTCGTTTTAGTTAAACACGTGTATGTTGACCATTAATTCAAAATTTCATATAGCTTAATAACATATAATTAACTTATGTATTATGAAAGTATTTATCAGGATGAATCTGACACGTAGATCTTATAATGCTAATTAATCTTTCCGGTAGTTTTTTTATAGTCGAAGATTAAAATGTCGATTTTAAGACAAATATAAAACAATAAGTTGGTAGGCATATAGATGACCCCCACTTGCCACTTTTTTTTTGATCGATTTACATTCCTAACTCATTCTGCTGTAAATCCCCGTCCGCTCAACACCCACTATACCGAAATTGTCCTCTTCACGCACGCAAGTGACCGCTTCGAATTTTCAAGTCCTACATATTTTCAAGTGGGTGCAGTACTTGCAAGTGCACGTAGTACCAGTTAGGTGTTGATACAAATTAATTTTCCACGTTCCAAACGAAGTCCTACAGAGAGCTTATGGAAAACAACGACACGTTTGCACGTACGGCCGGTCGGCCGCATGCATATTTGACTGACGCATACACAGAGACACCAAGCGTGTGGTTGCATATGTATACATGCACGAGAATACATTCATGCACTGTCGGGAGGGAATTGAAAGGGAAAACCATATTTATCCGAAACTCACTACTAATAACACATGAAAGCAACCGTACGTTACCTACCTACCTTCATGCATGATCCATGCGTGCAATGTGCATGTGTTGATTATTTGATTAGCTTCCAAAAAATTAATAATCTGACCAACAATTAGATGGGCTCTGCTATGTGTCTAGTACTTTATATTTTTCATCAGAGTGTGGATGCTGTCTGGTCAGAAACGAAAGGTGTTCTTGCTCATCATTTATCAAGAGAGACTCGTGCAGAGCTTAACTACGTCTGGGAAGAAAACAGAATGAAGGAGCGCGATCGGAGAAACAGAAGTGGTGCGGTCGAGTCATGATGACTAGAGTAAGGTTCAAATTGTAGTAGGCTTTTCAATAGAAATTTAGCAGGATTACAGATGTGTTGTTGGTTTACGTCTCTTCTAACAATATGTTTAGGGGGGATGTATTAGCGAGTATGTGAGTTTGGTGTTGTGTATACAGTGATGTGTGTACGTCTGACATGTACTTCTAAACGAAATGACAAGGCCAATCCATCAAAACTAAATGTCATCTAGAAAGTTCCAACTAAAAACAGTTGAAGTCAAGACTATATGGCCCAAGCAAGAAGTGTATGTCCCATCACATTGTGATGATGTTTCCTCACAACATGGCTCACATTGTTTCACTATTACTTATCTTCGATAGCTAAAAATTTGAATTTTCAACTTTAACGAGTCTGAGTGCTGATGCAGACGATGACTAGGCAATGGCATTGGAACGGAATGAGTGGAGGTGCGTGGGGCCTTATAGTGGGACACGCCAACCTACCCTGGTGGTGGTGGCAGATCGGGAAGGAAGATTCCGCCGCAGGTGGCTATGGCGAGGCAGACATATGAGGAGATAGTAGCACTGGTGCTTAGACCAATGAGGAGGAGGCGGCGTTGGTGGAAAGAAGGGAGCAGTGTTGATGCAGAAGCAAGACAGCGGCGGTGACAATAGCGGAGAGAGAAGGTGGCGGCGATGAGAGTAGTCAAGCGTCAATACAACGTATTCTTTCGTTTGTTTTTTTTTCTTTTCTCTTTTTTCCTCGCTCGCATCTTCCCGATTCTTCCTAAAGTCTTTTTAACTTAGCCCCTCTTTTACACATTAGATCATATGGTAGAGGTTGGATTTGGTTGCATCTGACAGCTCAGATTGAGTAGATGATGTGGCCCAATGAGGAGGTGATAACGTTTATTTATTTCACTACTTTATATTTTGAGGTTGATTTTGAGGTTTTTTTCTTTATAATCGTTTTTAGCCTTAGAATTTAAATCGTGAATAATATAGATGTAAGTTTTATCCATAAATTATTTTTTATTGCGTTGTTCATATGTCAACCGCTTATTTGAAAAGCGAAACGATCCCAACCTATACTTAGAAATACAAATACAACTCGTTTTTTCATTAAATGGGTCAACCTAGCACGTTTAAATGCTTAGGTCTACATGTGCAACATTGTCTACGCAAATGAGGAAAATGTGCAACGTGTCTTTTGGGGCCGGGGCCGGGAGCGTGAGATAGTGCCAAAAAATGGCCCACTTCTTGTGAAGTATACGTGCCTGTGATATCATATAGGAATTGGAGATCGCGTTTTTCTAAACAACCACTCATTAATTTACCATATACGTACGTACATTGATTTAAACTTGCTACTATATGAAATTCCACGTCACATTTACATGACATATGTACAGTTGGACAATAGTTGTCTATATTTAGTATTTTAGTTAATTATCTGTAACAGAGAGAGAGAGACTGAGATACTGCCCATCATTCGTCAAGATCAACTCGATGGTGCAAGTTTATTATGGTGTGGGAAGCAAAAAAAACAAAAAACAAAGAAAACACACACACACACAAGTTGAAGGAGGCCAGTCTATGTAAATTTTAAGTCCATGCATGCGTGGAGATCGAAGGCCCAACTAATCCTTGCAAAAACTGGAGGCCCAACAAATTAGTCCAAGTCGAGAATATATTACTGTATTAGCCCATTCCACCCTCATGATATGCTTAATGTAGAATCGGGCTGGTGGCTAGAATTACTAACTCGGCCTTTCTCATTAATTGGCCCAGCCCATCAAATGAAATGCTCAGCTTTACTGTACATGTCAACATGGTGCATGGAAACGGGGTAAAATGAGCAATAACTGTGACTGTTGACTGTTGGGGCGAGAGTGAAATAGTGCCCAAATGGCCCACGTTTGCCAAGTATATATAGCGCGTTTCCCTTCGGAAACTTATCCAGTGCACATATGCACACACGTACACACAAACCAACAAATTTTACCAAAAATTCTAAAAAAATTTGAGCATGTACTTTCAATATCTTAAAATTCAATATACACAAAGAGCAATAAAAATAACAAAATCCTGACAGATTTTTACTCGAAAAGCTGTCAGATTTTTCTTCTTTTTGTTGTGCCGAAAATATAAAGAATTTTAAGATAAAATTTTGCAGATATGTGTAACAGTATTAAACGTACACGCTTAAATTTTTTAGAATTTTTGATAAAATTTGTTAGTTTGTGTGCACGTGTGTTATATGTGCATTGGATATGTTCCCTTTCATTAATGATCCAAATGTAAATTTCAGCTCATATGTCAGTGGGAATGTGTTATTATAGGAATAATAATAAAAAAAAGTGATTTGAAAAGAGAGTCTAGACATTGCAACGAACAGGTTGGCAAAACTAAAGGATTTATCTTCTCTGCCACACAGTTGAAACGGCCTTACATCTCCTGACACGGTGCAGACTATCAAAGAAAATATGGAAGGAAGTACAAATATGGGGAGGAATCAACCTTCCCATAGGAGAGTGGAACAAGTGCAGCAGACTATCAAAGAAATTATGGGAGAAAGTACAAATATGGGGAGGAATCAACCTTCGCATAGGAGAGTGGAATAACTGCCACTTCATCAAAGAATAATGGATTTGCGCAACTGAGGGGCCAAACAACTCGTGCATCCCTATAAGATCCATTATAATTCTTGTCGCGTGGGAGCTTTGGTGCGAGCGAAATTCGAGGGTTTTCAGAAAAGTGGCTTCAACTCCCGTGACAATTATCGCACAAATTAAGGAGGAGACGAGAACATGGGTAAAAACAGGGGCGGTAAAGCTCAAAGAGTTAGACCCCCTAGGAGATATAGCGTAGCATCGTTTTTTTTCGGGCAACTCTTGTTTGGGTTGACCTAAGTAGTCGTAACCGTCCTCTCCTTATCAATATATACGACACAATGTTTTTTTTCCCATTTAAAAAAAAAGTGATTTCACAACAGACACTCATTAATCTACAATAAACAGTGATGTACACTAGTTGCTATCTACTCCCTCCGATACCGAGTATAAGGGAATTTCACTGGTACAAAGTTGTTGTCTACTCCTATCTAGTATTTCAGTATTCTGCAGTTGGTTCTCGTTGAGTTGTATGTATATAAAGTTGTCTGCATATATGCCATTAAGACATTAAGGCCCCTTTAAATCAAACGATTATGAAGAAAATTTGTAGAATTCAAATTCTATAGAAAAATTTTCTATGTAGCCCTTTATAGTATTGGGGATTTCTAAATCCAATAAAATACTTATGAAATACCTTTTTGCAGGTAAGTTTTGGAGTAAAATTAGCATGAGCTCAAACATCTTGAAAAAAAATCCTATGAATTCTCTTTCATCGGATTTTACGTTTTTTAATGGTTCTGTCAAATAGTCATTCAAATTTTTTTTTTGTGGTCATTTTCTTTTTACTTATATTTCTATTAAAATCCGATATAGTTAAAGCTTTCTCTATTTGTCTGTTTTTCCAATTCATCCATTCGAAAGTACCTAACTTATCCATTAGATAGCCGTTGGCTTGTAGACACTAATTCCAATGTAATCAAGTGTTTTGAGTGGATAAGATCGACTTGGTGATTGAAATGGAATCTTTCCTCTTGTCTTTTTTATAAAATTTAGAAATATTACTCCCTCCAGTTCTGTTTTAATTGCAATTTTGGACAGGATTACACATACAAGAAGTATTTAATTAGTGTTAATACTTCCAGTTTAACCCCTAATAAATATAGCTCCATGGAACAAAAATCACAACTCCCTCTCCGTTCGAGTGGTCACTGGAAGCAACCACGAATGAAGCTGCAGTCCTGAGTTCGAATCTTGTCGTCCTCGTTTTTCTGTTGGTTTAATTGATGCGCCAGCCAGGTGGTAAGTCGGTCAAAACTGAGCAGCGGAGGCCAAAACGTCATGTTTTAGCATGCAAGGGATACTACTCTAAGTATATTTACAAACAAATCTAAGTATTTTGAGCCGACTAGATAAAGTATGGTGATTGCAATCTATTTCCTTTCTTTAATTTGATTATAACCAGGCTAAAAATGATTATACCTATATGCATATAGAAATAGCGAGCTAAACGCTGTTAGGCCACCTCCAATACGTATTTATAAGCTAACTTATACAATTTTTTAATAGAAAAGATATACAAACTATCTCTATTTGCTATCTCTATTGTTAAGAAGTCCTCGGTGCATAAAAGAAAATTTTGCGCACGACTAATAGTAGTGGCCTCTGCTAGCTGCCATGGGCATCTGCATCCCTGAGACAGCAAGCAAAGGGAGAAAAGTGAGTAACCAGCATGGCAGAAAGAGAAAGAAAAGGCAAACGAGGAAGAAAGTGCACAATGAATGCCAGTGCCAGCGACTTTTTATCTCCCCAATAATGTCATCTAGATCTACAGTATTATATTCCCCCTTCAACGCATCTCGAGTTGTCGACACCGACAACCCAACGGATCGACCCAGTCAAGTACTCTACCAAACACAAACCGACTAATCGACCCATTTATGTACCAAATTCGTACTCCAGTTCGATCAAAGATAAAGTTAAACAACAATGCAAATTAAAGAGAAATCAACCAATTAAGCACGTAGAATCACGAGGCTTAATGAACAACAACCGCATATATTAAATCGATACATACTCCATCAACAATCTAATTAATCAACAAAGCCTCCCTCTCTACGGCGTCTTGACGAAGACGGTGTACTCGACGGTCGTCTCGCCGGCGTTGTTGCCGGAGTCAACGGTCCTCGCCTCGACATACCCCTTCGCCATCCTAAACTTGCCGGAGCCACCAACAATGCTCATCTCCCTCACCGCCGACAACACCTCATTCCTCCCAACAATCGTCAAGGTGCTCCCTTTATTGTCGCCGGCGGTGAACACGAAGTTCATGTTCATGAGGAGGCCGAACGTCTTCTGGTCGGCGAACGTGTAGGTCCCTTGGGCCCGGCCCACCTCCGTCGAGCCCGACCTCGATGGGCCGGTCGTGAGTGGGTCGTCGATGGCCACCACGGCGCCGAAGTTGGTCGACGAGGAGTTCGACGACGGCGCCTGCGCGATGCGGATCGCCGTCGGGCTCTGGGTGCCGAACACGTCGTGGAAGTAGAGCTTGAACTTGGTTAGACCGGCGTCGTCTGCAGCTATCGCCGCCGAGCACAGGCACAGGGACAGCAGGAGAAGTAGGTGGAGAGATGTGGGTGATGATGATGATGATGCTGAATTCGCCATGGATGGAGATGGGGATGAACAAGATTGGAGTTTTTGGATGGGGAGAAAGAGGTAGAGCTTGGAGTTGGAGGGTGTGTACTTTATGAAGAAATGGCAGATGGTTGGTATTGGTGATAGAGTGCATGTGGTCAAGATGCTTTGCAAGGCTGCCTTTTCTAACGGGTTTGGTAGGTGAAGTGGCCAACTCCTTCAATGATAGTATATGTCCTTAGCATTTTTCTGCTTAACTAATATGTGACTTGTCAGTTGTCGTAATTAATATATATGCCTAATGTTCAGACTTAATGAGGTGAGTAGTACATTAGTACTGGTAATGGATACTGGATGCCACGTACAAGCGCCAAGAGGTGACCGTTTTTAGCGTGTGGGGATATAAGATTACCTGATTATTAGTTCATTGCGTGCACAAGTCGTCAGCTAATTAAGCTGTTCTTTATACTACTTTATTACTAGAGGGAAGAAGGTTAATCCGCTGTACTGTTTTTACATGCAAATTGGGAGCTGTTGCTGTTAAGGCAGATCCTTAGATTGGCTGAGAGTGGCTGTAAGATTCAGAGATATGTGGGCATGGGGTAGTTGAGACTTGAGAGTGTGACACTGAAGTGAATATTCAATGCATCAATTCATGAAATTAAGCAATTCGTAATATTCACTACACTGTTTTCGGTCTTTCCATGCGGTTTTCATAGACAGTGGCCCAGCCTACTGCTTTCAATCGCCCGCAAAAATCAACGATTTTCCTATGTCCCATTCACCCTAAAAAACAGATCTTTGCAGACGGTAGACGCTATGTGGCGCCTGCAAAAATTATTTTTTTAATGATCCATCCTATTGCACCGCGTGAAAAAATATCCCGTGACGCCTAAAAATTAAAAAATTCCAAATTTGGCGCTTAGATTTCGATATTCTCAAATTTTAAACCATTTGTTGGCACCCCGGCTATAGGCAGAGGCCCACTAGCCTATTGTCAGAGGCCGCGCATAGGAGAAGCACCAGAGCCACGCGTTGTCATTCTCGCACCGATGCCGGCGCCAGAGGTCGTCCTTACACCAGTGTTGTCATCACGTCATTGCCGCACTGGAACCGCCAGAGGCCACGTAAGGACCTTTACAATCAGAGACATGAGCAAGTTGTGTCTCTAGAGGCCACCTCAGCTAGAGCAACAGTTAGGATACCCTCCCCACAATCCAAGCCACACAAGGTGGAACCCACAAAATTGTTTTGCATTTCAGCCCTTGTCAGTAGATATTTTATAATATAGTCTTATATTTCTGTTAATTTTACATGTGTCCAAAATTTACAACAAACACCCTAAAAATTAGAAATAAAATATAAAATGTGCCCCTCTCCTCCAACCATCCCAACCCCCCACTTCTTCACCCCACCGGCGCAGGTGAGCATGACGGAGGACGGCGGGCGAGCCGGCAGCGCGCAGGCGGGCGAGACGGAGGAGGCGCGCAGGTGGCTTCTCCCTCCGCGCGGCGCAGCTCCCTCACCCCTCCCCTCGCGGCGGCGCAGCCGGTGCCGTCTTCTCCTCCCATTCCGCCGCTGGCGACATCTCTGCCCTTCCAGATCTGCCGCCTCCAGCGCACGGCTCGAGGTGGGGGGTGGTTGTTGTCGGCGGTGGCGGTGATGGCGGCGTCCTCGCTGCCACCCACGGCCTCCTCCCGACGGCTTCGGCGGCTTCAACGTAGGCGGCATAGGAGATTGACGACCGCTTCCCTCTCTAGCCCCTCCGGCTGCGGCGGCGAGGCCGCCGCCGCCCACGGCTCCGGGCTCTCATGGCTGCTCTGGCACTCGGCTTCAACGGCGGAGGTGAGGAGGGAGGCGGCAGCCGGAGGTGAGGAAGGAGGCAGCAGCCGGAGATGAGGAGGGAGGCGGCGGCCAGTGTGAAGTGGCCGAAGATGATCTTCGGTGGCGCTTCCTTCTCTCTTCTATTCTTCTGCTTTCTTCCTCTCTCTCTCCCCAACTCTTGCTTTCTCTGTAGAAACTGTTGAATCTGACAAGGGAGCGGTGTCCCTCAGAGGAACCGAGCTTCCCTGCAAGAGCCGGTCCATGGCCTACGTGGACTGTTTTCGCTGACGTGGTAGGCTGGAGCAACGAGCCAGCTCAGCTGCCATTTGCTCCGATTGTAAAGGCCCTAAGAGTGTGAAGCCACGCCATCGATGTCCTCATGCCAGAGCTGTGTCAGCACCATCCCTATCCTCGCAGACACCTGTTACAATCAAGCTATTGAGTGCTACTCACCGCCATCACTTTCCTCCAAGCGCACCACGCCGCTCGCCGTCGGTGGATTCGACTTCATCGGGGTCGTCGTCACTGGATCTAGCATTCCTGGGGTTGCCGTGGCCAGATCCGGTTGCAATAGTCATGGCTTCCTTTACCGGATTCCCCACACTACCGTCACTGAGAGCGTGTCGAGGCCACCACAGACGTCAGAGAGTCGGAGGAGGGGTAAGAGAGAAATGATAGAATTCGGATAAGGAAGAAAGGGAGAGCCAGATTTATAGATAACTATGGAGGTGGAGGTGGCAGTTGCTCTTGTGACGAGTCATAGGTTTGTAGACTTTTTGTTTACTTCTTTATAACAAGTCATAGGTTGCTCGCAAAATGTAATTTTGCAAGCAGCACATTATTACATAAAACCATAATTTTGAGAGTGGCGTATTATTACATAGACTCATATAATACATTTTGCAGGCAATGGAAACTTAACCGCTTTTAATATTAAGAGCTTCCATGTCATAGTAGTCAGTATATGGTATCTTGTATTGCGCTAACCGCATATACCAGATACCTATACAATTAAGGAGAGAGAACCGCCAAATCATATATAATTTAAAAAAGAGAAGGAAACCTTTCTATACTAGGAGATACAATTCGAATAGTATAAATCTGATTCATTTCTTATCCAACCATACTTCCTAATCGGAACCTTTGAGTCCGATTAGGTCATGATACCTTTGTAAGGAATATAAATGTACAGACTCTTTAAGGGCTCAGATCACATTCAATCAAGTCCAAACACATCCAATCTATTGAAGCATATTGAATACCTATGAAAACGTCTCGTCAACAATTAGCCATATACCCCAAATATACTAGTCGAGTATTACACTAGCCTTCTACTATAGCTTATTGTACTCGACGGTAAGTCTTATTTGGTGATAAAGAAGAACAAGCTACACGGCTAATACACTGACAGGGCCTTGACCTTATAAGAACCGGTTTTTCTCGGTGTTTCTTGCGAGTTCTTGCTAATCTTGGTATGAAAGAATCATCACTATTCTGGTTAAAAAAAAGAACCGTCCCTATTATAAAGAATCTCATATTCAGTTTGTTACTGATTGACAATTGACGCGTCGTTCTGGTATTCACTGATCAACAATTTCGCACTCCAATTCGATGAAAGATAAACGACAACAATGCAAAAGAGAAACCAACCAATTAAACGAGTATAAACAAGAAACACGACGCTTAATTAACAACCCCATAAAAATCGATACACATACTCATCAACGATCTAATTTACGAATTAATCCTGATCCCGTACGTCGTCTATGGAGCCTTGACGAAGACGGTGTACTCGACGACGGTCTCGCCGGAGGTGTTGCCGGAGTCAATGGTCCTCGCCTCAACATACCCCTTCGCCATCCTGAACTTGCCGGAGCCACCAACAATGCTCATCTCCCTCACCGCCGACAACACCTCATTCCTCCCGACAATCGTCAGCGTGCTCCCCTTGTTGTCGCCGGCGGTGAACACGAAGTTCATGTTCATCAGGAGGCCGAACGTCTTCTGGTCGGCGAACGTGTAGCTCCCCTGGGCCCGGCCCAGCTCCGTCGAGCTGGCCCGCGACGGCCCACTCGTGAGTGGGTCGTCGATTGCCACCACGGCGCCGAAGAAAGTGGAGGAGGCGTTCGTCGACGGCGCCTGAGCCACCCGGATCGCCGTCGGGCTCGACCCGGCAAGCACATCGTGCCAGTACAGCTTGAACTTGGTCAGCCCTGCGGCGTCGTCTGCCGCCAGCGCCATTGCCGCCGCCATGGACAGAAGCAGGAGAAGCTGGAGAGGTAGTGCTGCTGCCGACGATCTCGCCATGGATGGAGATGGAGATGGATAAGGTTGGAGTTTTTTCGAGAGGGGATAGAGCGAGAGGTTGCGCAGTTATCAAGAAATGGCAGATGCTGCAATGGAGACTGGTTGGTGTAGGTGATGGAGTGCATGTGGTGAAGCTGCTTTGAGGCTGCCTTTTGTAAGGGTTGGTGGGTAAAGTGGCCAACTCCTTCAACAATCTTCTGATTGTCAGTGGTCATAATATATATGCCTAATGTTCAGACTTAATGGGGTGATTAGTCCGTAATAGTACATTAGTACTGGTAAGTACTACTAGTATAATGCATGCCACGTACTAGCCCACAGAAGTGACCTTTTTTAGCGTGGAGGTATGAGGTTACTTATTAGCTCATTGAGTGCACAACTCCTCAGCTAATTAAGCTGTTCTTTACTACTTTAGTGGTAGTGATGGGTTGATAATAGCGGAGAAGGTGGTTAGGCATGTGTACTGTTTTTACCTGCAAATTGGGAGCTGTTGCTGTTAAGGCAGATCTCAGATTGAGTGGCTCACAGTGGCTGTCTAAGATTCAGACATGGGGACATGGGGTTGTTGAGACAGTGACACTGAAGTGAACATTCAATGCAGGAATTCATGAAATTAAGGAATTAGGAATATTCACTACACCGTTTATTTTTTCTCCAGGCGGGTGGTTTTCTCTAGGCGGTCAGCCCAGCCACCTGCTTTCAATCACCTCTAAAAATAACCTACTACCTCCGTTTCAAAATATAGATACTTATGCATTTTTTTAGGAGATTAAAATTGAGAAAATTGAGTATTGTGATTGGTTTATGGAAGAAGGTAGGTGGAAAAATTAAATGAAGGATGATTGTGATTGATGGAGATTGTGGTAGGTGGATGTAGAAGTATTATATTTTAAAACAAATTTGAATTGTTCAGAAAGTTATATTTTAAGACGGATAGAGTATTTTTTAGACGGTGCATCTATCGTCTGAAAAAACACATTTTTGCTAGTTGTGACGCCACGAGCCACCCATAAAAACATATTTTCACAGAAGGCACATCAAATTAAAAATTTTTAAATTTTGGTTCTAAAAGTTTCAAAATTTTTAATTTTCAAACCACTCACTGCTACTCCTAAGTCCCAGCCACGCCATCAGTATCTTCATGCTGGAGACACGCAAGCACGTCTTGTCCCTACACGAAACCATTAACGCCAAGCCACCGGTCGTTGCCTGCCGCCGTTGCTTCCTCCACTGGCTTGTGCACCACTTGCCGGCGACGGATCTAACCTCCCTGGGTCACCGTCACCTGATCCAACGTCCTCGAGATTGCCATGGCTTGATCTGGCCGCCATTGTTGTTGCCGCTTCCATTGTATTCCCGCGGTGCCGTCTCTCAAAGCACGCCGAGGCCACACACGCACGCTACAGTGGGTGGAGGAGGGGAAGAGAGAGAGGAGAGAGTCATGGGTTGGTTTTTTTTTTACTTCCTTACATGTGGTGCTCTTTATCTATGGCCTACAAAAATGGCTCATAAGGTGGGTCATCAGCAAAAATAGAGCAATGTTTGCAAGCAACAAATAAGATGAGCCCCCTGCGAAAAGGTAATTTTGCAAGCGACACATTATTACGTAGACTCCTACACCATTTTTAAAGGCAGTAGAAAATTAAACCGTCTGCAATATTAAGATCCTCCTGTCCTCCTGTCTACAAAAATCATTTTAGTGTAGTAATAGAAGTACATCGGTGATGTGGTTGAACTTATATTATCTTAAAGTTAATTCAAATTTAAAGCTTTCAAATAAAAACTGAAGAACTTTCCACTTAAATTTTTTTAAAAGTAACAACTCCAAAATAAATTTGAAACTATCAAGTCAAATTATGACAATTTCAATTCCGAATTAAAACTTGAGTGAATTCCACTTTGGACTAGATTTAGTTTACTAAGTTGCACACTGGATCGGATAGTTGTAATATTTTTTTCACTTTGGACTAGGTATCCTTGTCAATTTTTCAATTTAGACTAGTGCCCTCATGTCAGGGCTAAAGTCAATCTTAGAACTTGGGTGCAACTTGGTCCACACACTACTAGATTTTTACCCTATTGTCATAGAGATTACTGTAATAACTCAAATTCAGTTGCAATAGGTATGTATTATTGCCACCATTTTATGAAAAATGGTTATAATATGTGGAGAACATTGCCACGAATATGTTGCGTTGTGGTAATCTTAATTTTCACTGCAATAGATGTATATTACTATATACTAACCATTAGTATATATTCAATTCCGAACGTTTATTCACTAGTATAATTGACTAGTATATATTAGTATTGGATACGGTAAGAGGAGCCTAAATTTTAAATTAGATTTAATTTATAAGATCAAAGTATGCAAAAGATAAGTATTTTGGGACAATGTATAAAGCCAAAACCTTATTTATATAGGGACAGAGAGAGCAATAGGATCCGTAGTACTCCCTGAGCCTTAAAATACAAATACCATGTGACACATCCTAATACTATGAATTTGGACAAAACATTTATTTCGTAGAATATAATATGCTAAATTTAGTATTAGAGTCATATATTTTGAGCCAGAGGGAGTAGCCTAATTGGTGTATGGGTGGACAGAAAAGCTCGGAGCTCGTGACTCGGATTGGCTCGTATCGAGCTCGGCTTGGATTGACACAAACTCGTAGCCTTAATGAGTCAGGCCAAGCTTGACTTTTAGCTCGTTATCTTAATGAGCCACGCAAGTTACTTGTTTGGTTGCTGGTATGAAAGATCACCATATCTTCATGTACTTTGACCTTCTTAACGAATGAATAGTTATATAATTGCATCCCAACAATTTATATTTAGTGAGTTTTACTGGTTAGTGTTTAATTATTATGTTAATACATGATACAATATTTAATTTAAAATTATAAATGTTGTATAAGTGAGATATAACTCATTAACAAACTTAACGAGTCAACTCGTTAACCTTAACGAGTCAAGCCGAGCTAGCTTGTTAAGCCGTTAAGGTAACGAGCTCGAACAAGCCGAGCCGGCTCGTTATCCACCGTAAGTAGGTGGTAGTTCTACTATCAAGAAAAACTTTTTTAAGCGTGGACTTGTTAGGTTATAGTTAATTATGCAATGTATGTCCGTCTCGTCAGCTAATTAACCTACTTTGCACTATATTAATTGTTGTGGTATATAGGTTGATAGTATTGCAGGGGAAGATGTTGCTGTTAAGATTGCCAATTGGCAGCTTAATTGACTGATTGACTGACTAGCTATGATTCCCAGGAGATTGGGTGGTTGGGAGTGTGACTGTAGAGAACATCCATGCATGAATTCAGAGAGGGTCATGCAGGTTGTGATTTGCCTGCTTAATTAGACTTTGATCTACTAATTACTGAAGATTAGTTCCTTCAGAAAACTAAACAAATTAAGACCGTTGTGCACTGGGGATATGCGGGAACTGTTTGTTGATGTGCTTTTATTTTATCTTTTTTATCATCTTAAGGTACAACAACAATATCAAAATCTGCTTTTGCAGCTAACCAACTACACCTGCACACCGATTCATTTTCCAAATACACTATTGCAGACTTTTTTTTCTTGAACAACTCCTAACTTGAAGCAAAACCTAACTATTTAATCCCAACAACTACTTGACCGTATCTACCCGACTACCCGTGCACACACTAAAATTCTTCTCTCTGCTCTTGCTTGCTGTCAAAATAAATGTACACTTGCAGCATTAAAGACTTTAGCATAGTACGGAATTTTCACATTACAAAGATGTGATTCAGTCGCGTCAGGATTAACAACAGCTTTCATTCTGCAGGTACCATTTGTCCATTTCCTCTCTCCTTATACATGGTTGAATGTAATTAAGGACAGTTCCAAATACAAACAGATCAGATAAGTGCAGCTACATACATTCAGAGCTTTTGAGCATTTGGAGGTGTTTTTTTTTTTTTTTGAAACGAAATTAGAGGTGTTTTGTTGGTTTGCCCTTGGCACTTTAGAGAGAGAGAGAGATGCATGGCTGATCAATTTCCTAGTGCCTTGCGATTATTACTGTGAAGAAAGAGTAGAAGATGTGAGGTGAGATGTTCTGATATCAGCGAATATTGTGACACTGGCACGGTGGGTGAAATGTATAAGAAAGGAGTTGCCTGCCATGAAAATCTAATTGACTTGGGTGACGATCCATGCTTTTGATCATTTCGCTCGTACTCAAATATGTAGCCACGTGAATCAAACAACAAAAATAACAAAACTTTTACAAAGACTGAAAAATTACGACGAAGAAAACTAAAAAACAAATCTAAAATTAAGTTGAAAATCAGGGTGTGGCTGATAAACCAACATTTAACCAAACTGTGAGTGCTGATCTGCAAGCTACAATTGATGAACTTTTTTAGGAGTATTCTGTCCGTAATCATTCGTAGATAATCAATAATCTTCACTACTTTCGTAGAGGTTGGTGCGCGTTGGACCCCCGGCTACCCCTTTGCCC